>JAJOOH010010519.1:0-26788 GCA_029582605.1 Solanum gracilifrons | reverse complement strand
ATATATGTAGGGGTTCCATTTTTCTCAACACCATGGGTTAAATGAGACTTTCCTTGCACTTATTGACTTTCCCATTCTTTTCACCACACCCCCAACTTAGGCTAACCTATTCAATTAACCTCAATTCAAGAGGATTATAGGTAATGGATTAAGAAAAGTCTAGTTTTCATCAAGTTTCTTCGAAAGAAAGGTAAGGCTCAAAGAATGTTCAAGAGGAAATCACACACTCACAAGGTAGGTCACAAAAGTGGTATATGTCAAATTAGTTCACACTTTTTGAAGTTGCCTAAGATCATAACAAGAGAAAGTCTTACTTAGTCAATTGGACCAACAGGGCAAATTCTAGGTGTTGTCATGCATGGCTCCAGGTAAGCTTATCACACAAGGCATCGACACTTAAGTCAAACAAGACTCCACATTTTGGCTAGTGTGCAACGGTCATCGCAAGAGAATCGATTTGATAAATGGTTAATCACAACTAGATGCAAAGAGTTCACGTATTGTCTATGCAACTTCATTTGGCCTCATCCTAGCCGTACATTCATGCTCGTTCGATTTTAAGCACTATTCAAGTCATCGGTATTGATCGAAACCGAGACTCAAATTTTCCAAGGAACAGCCACATTCAACAACATATAAAGGGTGGCGAAAATGTGCGAAAATTCAAAAAAAATCGAAAGGGTCAAAATCAATTTACAATTTAAATAAAAGGAGCCACAATCTCAAACATCCACAGAAAAGCAGTATTAATCAAAATTTTAAACAGAGCAGCCCAAATATATACATAAAACAGGAACAAAAGTAGCACACAAAAGATGAAGGACTCACTCCACCACAAGCAAAAAGCAATTTGTTTTCAAATGCAAATAACACAGAATATCCAAAATGTAAATTATAGGAAGATAGAGAGGGAGGTAAAGAAGGTATCCTGTCTAAGAAATTGCTCCATCTCCTTGGGCATCAGTGCCCAGAGTGTTGCTATTCTGCTTCTAGTTCTCTTTTTCTTTTCGCTCTACTTCAACTTCTGCAGCGATATTAGCCTCGATAATATTGTCCAACTCGTGAGCTGCCATGAAGGCATGTATCGCATTGTTGAACCCTCGAGCCCACGAAGGGACATTAGGATCGATGGGCATCCTCCTCCTCGAACTGGCTGTCTTATTCTCGTTCATTGTAGTTCTTCTGAACTTTTGTGCTTTTATGTATCTGGCTGGCATGTTTCTTCATGCACCTTTTGGTCTTTCCACGTCTGCAAAGTCTTAAGATAATGTTAGAACATATTTGTCAACCAGAACGAACACATTAAGTTGTAGAAAAACTAGATAGTCCAAATGCCGCCGAATACTCTACCGAAAGTCAGAGTGCAGAAGGAGTTACGGGTGCAGACAAAGGGTGAACAAGAAGACTCTCAGCGAGTCGCCGAGTGATCCTGGTGACCTCATACTTCTCGCCGAAAGTTACAGATGCCGCAACAAATAAAGCATGATCATAAGGGCGAGATAGGGTAATTAGGCGAACCGCGGGATAGTTCGGTAAGCTAGTCACAACTCGCCAAATGACCCAATGTGCCTACTTTTGACTCGACTTCTCAAATTTTACCCCGCATCCCCTGAAAATGCAATTTAAACACAAAAAAAAACAAATACGACTAGGACCCATAACATACGAATACCACTCATCACACCTTTACCCCACTCTATGCATTGGAGAACAAGATTTCACAGTGTAAGCAATAAAGGCGGGGTTATCAAAGAAAAATCGACACATGAACAATTAAACCCAATCAGTGAGGTTCAACAGATTTCAACAAGCCCAAAATATTTGGAAATGAGCACAATTTTGACAAGATAATGACGGGGTTAAGGAAGCTAACCTTATATGCTGATTAAATGGATAATGAGATGTTAGGAAGCACTGTAATCCGACTCCAAGCCCTAACCAATCAACCAAAATATTCCGAGAATGCAAGTAATATAAAACTAGAGTGCATATGTGAGTTTGGGCAGGTGAGAAAGTGAGGGAAAGAAATGAAGTTGAAAACTTTTAAACCTTTGGCTGAAAGACCGTCCAATTTTTGCCCACTCGGCGACATTGGTCAAGCTCACCTACTCACTCTGCGGAACACCGACTGTTTAGTTTCTTCACCGAAATTTATAGGACCTCTGGTTTATGGGGGGTCCAAACAGCGATTTCCATCGTGATCGCCGACATGGTCAGCGATTCACCAATAATTTCAAAAGCTCGCTGAGTTTTACAGACTCCAATGTTGAAGATGCTTGAGTCAAATGGCGGATAAGGTGGGATTCGCTGACCCCTTCGGTGACTCGCCAAGTGGCCTATTGGTTGCTATCTTTCACTTTTTCTAACACTTCTCATACTTCAACCTGTACAAACAACACACCATTATTTTCCCAGGAAATAAAAAGCAATTGAAGGAGTTTTGGGTTGACTCCCAAACAACGCCTTAGTTAACATTGCGACAAGATGCGGCAGCGCCTTCAAGCGTCTTCCAAATACATCACTTCAACCAAATAAATCTCTTGACAATCCTCAAAATATATTTTCAGACGTTGACCGTTCACTTTAAATGGATGTCCTTCCTGATCTTCAACTTCTATGGCACCATTGGTGAACACTCGCATTACTCTAAAAAGTCCAGTCTATTTGGATTTGAGCCTTCTGGGAAAGAGTCTAAGTCGAGAGTTGTATAACAAAACCCAATCTCCTACCTTGAAATCCCGCTTGCGTATCCGAGCATCATGCCACTTCTTCATCCAATCTTTGTAGATAGCTGAACTTTCATACGATCTAAGTCTAAATTCATCCTGGTTGTTCAACTGCTCTACCCTTTCCCTTGAAGTTTTTGACCAGTTCAAATTTAAAGCTATTAATGCCCACAATGCTTTGTGTTCTAACTCAACTGGAAAAATAACAAGCCTTACCCTAAACCAACTGACATGGAGACATATCGATATGTGTTTTGTAAACGGTCCGAAATGCCCATAGTACATCATCGAGTTTCCTAGATCAGGTAGTTCTGTTGGCATTTACTGTCTTTGCCAGGATGCTTTTGATTTCCTGATTTGACACATCGACTTGGCAACTTGTTTTGGGATGATATGGGGTTGTGATGCTTATCGTGACCAACGACACTATCCTACGGTATGAGTATCTACGATCGTCGATAATATAGTAACCCAACCAACGGTTGGGGTCGTGTCCCAAGGTAGCGGTTTTGATAATCAGTAGCCAATTAGAATTTCGTTTGAATTAGTCGTAGCTAAAAACATTTGTGATAAAATCTATTGTAAATTAAAGGGGGTGACACAGAAGTGTCAGATATCAAAAGGGGTTTTGTAACAAGTGATAAAACAACAAAATAAATAAGAAAATCAAGTATGGGGAAGGTTCTTGGAATGTGGCCGCAATACAAGTTGAGATAAATTGCTAGGTACATGCTTTCAATAGGAAATTTGCAAGACAATAGTGACTAGGCTAAGCTTTAAATGGAAATAAGTTCTCTCTCGGGCAACTTACCCCATTTCAAATGCGTTCCTCCCAGACACCCATTTTTCGCATAAAGACCAGCCTATGTTTTACCCACTCACTCTCTCGACCTGAGTGTTAGGATATGGGACTAAGGCTCACCCTCTCGGGTTGAACCTCATGTCGACCCACTCCTTAAGCCATCAGTCTAGTGGTTTTGGTTTCGCGACCTCCCTCTCGGGCACGCTGAAAACACATGGGTGGCTATGTATTTACAACTACAAACCTTTTATATTAAACCACAACCAATAGGTGAAATCACTATTAAAATGCATCTAACCTATCAGCAAGCAAGACCCAACAAGAATATCAACCCATATTTGCTAAATCACACATCAAGAAATAAGAAATTATACCTAACATGATAAAGAAATCAACTGGGTATAAGAAATTAAACCTTAAATTAAGCTACAGAAGAAGAATAAATAAGACCTACTTCCAACTTGGGGAAGATGAACTCCTTTCTTGAAGTCTCCACAAAACCCTCTCCAAACTTGAGAGAAAATACAGAAATATACTATAGACTAATAATAAATTTTACTCTAAAATGTTCTCTTTTTAGACTACAACTCTAACTAGTATTTATAGTTTTCACATATTGTGCTGCGGAGGATCGTTCGACAACATTAGTCGAGATCACCAATGAACTCGGCGATCCGCCCTTTAATCAGCTCATCACCTTCAGTGTCTTGCCTTCAACATCCTCATATTCTAGATCATTGGGCGGTACAGTACTGCTTTGCGGAACTAATCGGTGACTCGCTGACTGCTCTTTTCCTCTCCTTTTGATACACTTCCTTCAAGGCTTCACGTACTGGAATAGATGGCGGTGCATGTCAATTAGGCGACTCACCAAGTTGGACTCAATGATCCGCAGACTTGCATTTCTTGTTCTTTTCAGCCCTTTTTGCTCTGTTTTGCGTCTAAGTGTCCATGCTTCCAGTAAAACTACAAACACCTAAAACTTAAGCATTTTAATCAGCTATTGAGAAGAAACAAGCATTCAAGGACACTATTTCTATTAAAATAAAGCCCTAAATGATTCCAATTTGTGGACTCATCAGGTTGCTACCTTGTGTTTCACCCCACATTTTCTTAGCGCCATTGAAAACCACCTACTGCAAAAGTGGGACCCCCATCGCTAATGATTGAGCTATGAGTGCCAAATCTTGCGAAGATGTAGCGTTTACGAAATTGGACAACACTTTTTCCTTAGTTGTTTGGAAGTGTGATGGCTTCCACCCATTTGGAAACATAAACTACAGCAACCAAGATATATTTATTTCCAAATGAGCTAACAAATGGGCCCAGGAAATTGATCACCCGTACATCGAATAGCTCGACTTCCAAAATAGGAGTGAGAGGCAACTCGTGCCTTCTTGACACTCCGCCTTGCTACTGACATTGCGAGTATTTCTTTAAAAATTCATGTGCATCCTTGTATAGAGATGGCCAGTAATAACCACTTTAGAAAACTTTGGCGGTAGTGCGAATACCACTATGGCGACCTCCCACTGGAGATGCATGGCTAACATGGACAATTTGTACCGCTTCTTCTTCCATAACACACCTCCTAATAACATGGTCAGCACATTCTCGAAACAAGTATGGTTCATTCCAAAAGTACTTTTTAACGTCGAACATGAATCTCTTTTTGTTGGTAAAGGGTCAGCTCATCCGACATCAATCCACTCACAATGTAATTTGCAAAATCTGCATACCATGGTGTAGGTTTGAGAGATATAACAAGCACCTGTTCGTCGGGGAAGGAGTCCTCTATGTTGACCTCACGCTCGGTATCTTCCCTTCCTTCAAACCTCTATAAGTGGTCGGCCACTTGATTTTCGCAGACTTTTCAATCTATTACCTCAAAATCAAACTCTTGTAATAGTAGCACTCACCTTATCAACCGTTTTGCCATCAAGTAGTGGAGTGCGGCATGATCAGTGTGTACTATTACTTTAGATTTTAGCAAGTATGCCAGAAACTTTTCAAATGCATAGACCACTGTGAGCAATTCTTGTTTAGTGACCGTATAATTTCGTTGGACACTATTCAGAGTTTTGCTTGTGTAGTAAATTGGGTGAAATAGTTTGTTGAGCTTTTACCCCAAAACTACCCCCAATGACATACCACTAGCATCACACATTACTTCGAAAGATTCAGACCAACCAGGATTGACAATAATCAGGGTGGATACGAATTTTTCTTTCAAAAACTTAAATGCAGCCATACAAGCATCATTAAAATAGAACTTCACTTCATTCTCTAGGAGTTTGCATAGTGGGCGTGCAAGCTTTGAGAAGTCTTTAATGAACCTTCGGTAGAAACTTGCATGTCCCAAGAAGCTACGAATACCCTTTAATGAAATTGGCGGGGGTAGTTTATCAATTACCTCAATTTTTTACTTATGAATGTCTAGCCCTTGTTGCGACACCTTGTGTACTAGAACAATACCTTCTTTCACCATGAAATGACATTTCTCCCAATTTAGGACCAGGTTCGTTTCCACGCATCTTTGAAGCACTTGCCCTAGGTGCGTTAAGCATTCTTCCAACGTATCCCCTACGACTGAAAAGTCGTCCATAAATACTTCCATAGAATCTTCGACCATATCCGCAAAGATAGACAACATAAAATGTTGAAATGTGGCTGGGGAATTACATAGTCCGAATGGCATTATTTTGAATGCAAATGTTCTATAAGGGCAAGTGAAAGTAGTTTTATCTCAATATTTCGGAGCAATAGAGATTTGATTGTAACCGGAGTACCCATCCAAAAAACAATACCACCCTCTTTCAGATAGCCGATCAAGCATCTGGTCCATAATAGGCATTGGAAAATGGTCTTTCTCGGTCCATGAGTTAAGTTTTCGATAGTCCATGCATACTCTTCACCCAGTCACTAGTCTTGTTGGCACAAGCTCTCCTTTCGCATTTGGGACTGCGGCTATACCTCTTTTTTTCGGTACACATTGCACCGGACTTACCCACTTACAATCTGCAATAGGGTAGATTACTCAAGCATCTAGCCACTTGATGATCTTGTTTTTCACCACCTCTTGATTTGGAGGGTTCAATCTCCGTTGATTCTTGATGAGTCCACAAATTGGACTCATTTAGGGCTTTATTTTGCTAAGAATAGTGTCCTCGAATGCTTATTTTGTCTAAATATCTGATGAAATCTCTTAAGTTTCAGGTATTTGAAGTTTTAGTGAAAGCATAGACACTTAGGTGCAAAAAGGAACATAAGGCTGAAAAGAACGACGAAGCTGAAACCCGAGCATCGCCAAGCACACTTGGCAATTGGCCAAAGGGATTTACTCCGCTCTTTGTTCCAGTACGCGAAGCCCTGAAGGAGAAGGATAAAATAGGCGATGAAAGGAGAGGTTGGCGCTCCGCCAAATAATTCCGCGAAGTAGTACTATAACGCCCAATGGTCTAGAAAATGAAGGTGTTGAAGGCAAGCACGAAACGTCGATGAGACAAACGAAGGGCGAGTCGCCAAAGTCATTCAGTGACATCGACTAACTTCGCCGAAAGATCCGCCAGCGCTATTTTCTGAAGTCTATAAATACTGAACTTATTATTATTTTTAGGAGTCGAACTTTTATGTTTAATTTCCATAATAGAATAGTAATTTTTGGGAACTTGAAGAAAGGAGTTCATCTTCCCCAAGTTGGGAGTGAGTCTTATCTATTCTTCTTCCTTTGCTTAAATTAAGGTTTATTTTCTTCTACCCATTTGATTTTACTATCATTTTACGTGTATTTTGTTATTTCTTGATGTTTGGCTAAAAAAACCCCATTATTGGGGTGTGATTTAGCAAATATGTGTTGATATTATTGTTGAGTCTTGTTTGCTGATAGGTTAGATTTACTTTAATGGTGATTTCACCTAGTGGTTGTGGTTTAATTTAAAAGGTTTGTAGTTGCAAATACAAAGTCACTCATGTGTTTTTGGCTTGTCCGAGAGGGAGGTCGTGAAACCAAGACCACTACACAGAGTGGGTCGACATGAGGCTCAGCCCAAGAGGGTGAACCCTAGTCCCATATCCTAACAGTTAGCTCGAGAGAGTGAGTGGGGTAAAGCGTAGGCTGGTCTTCATGCGGTAAATTGGTATCCAAGAGAAACGCATTTGAAACGGGGAAAGTTACCCGAGACAAAACTTATTTCCATTAAAAACTTAGCCTAGTCACTATTATCTTACAAATTTCTTGTCAATATCATGTACCCAACTATTCATCTCAACTTTTACTGTGGTCACACCCCAAGAATATTTCCCCATACTTGATTTTCCTGTTAATTTTTGTTGCTTTTACTACTTGTAACAAACCCCAAAATCGATATTTGACACTTTCGTGTCACCCCCTTTAATTTACTATATTTTTAATCGGTAATGTCTTTAGCTATGACTTGTTAAAGAGAAATTATATTTTTCTATCAATTCTCAAAATCACTCCCTTGGGACGGGACCCCAACCTTTAGTTGGGTTACTATACTATCGACGATCGTAGACACTCATACCGTAGGTTAGTATCGTTGGCCACGATAAGCATCAAAATGGCGCCGCTGTTGAGGAATGGTATTATTTGAGAATTTTTACATTAATAGAATTTTTGTTCTTCTTAGTTGTAGTTTACTAACTTAACTTGTAGTTTTGTTATCTTGTTTATACTGAAGCAGAGGAAGTGAGTATAGCGAGCAGCCCTCAAGCGCTAATGGAGTTTCTTCCATTACAGGTAATGATATTACGGGAGCGTTTCCTCACCTTCAAGCAATTAGAAGGTGAACGGATCCACAAGTCATGGGCAAGGTTTAACGAACTGATCAATCAATGCCCAATTCATGACATTCCCGACATAGCTTTTCTCGATTGTTTCTACAGAAGTCTTGGTCCTGGAAACAAGAGGTTGGTGGACTAACTTATTACGAGAGGCATTACGAAATGACCATATATGATGGCAGCCCAACTGCTTAATCAAATGAACGAAATGAACCAAGTAGTAAAAAAGGATTTCATGTTGGCCGCCCTAACGATTCGGATGGTTGAGTTGGCTAAAAAGATGGTGAAAATTGAAATTCAGTGTAAGAGGAAGGATAAATACATCCCTCATGAGCGAAGAAGTCTCAAGGACAATGAGGTTAAACGCCTTGAGGGAACGCTATCAATCATTCTCCACAAGTTGACTGACTAAGATAGAGAGCTGAAAGAATTAGGAAGACATTAAAGGAATGAAGCGGATGATTTGGTCTCATTCCAAAGCCGTCCAACTGCTCGAGGACCTAATGAGTAATATGTTGCCTCAACTCCATCAATAGAGAAACATGGGGTGGCCTAATGAGGACCTGGCCAACCCCAACAACGAAACTTGAGCAAAAATTTGCATTGTGCCACGACGGTAAACAAGGCGCTTCTTGGAAGGCAACCCAGGGTCTTAAGCATTTAGGATTTTAATTTTATGAATAATGGTGTGTTGTGTTGTAGGTTAAAACGAGGAAAGTGCAGAAAACTTCTAGTTGGGGAGCAGAAAGTCCATTCAGTGAGTCGCCAAACAGGTTTGCGAGCATCAATGGATCCGCCGTTTGGCTCAATACGAGATTTGTACAGAGCCTGTAAAACTCGGTGGCTTCGAAAAGCAACTCAGTGCATCGCTAACAAATTTGGCGAGCTCGATGCAGACCGTCGATTTCACCCACTATAAATTGAAACATTCTGAACATAGGGTTGGATAAATGACCACTCGGCGAATCGCCGAGTATGTGGGCGAGTGCGACTAACGTCGCCGAATGGAAAAAAATTGAACAACATCTATGACCAATAGTCACACTTCTTCATTCTTTCTCTTTTTCAAACTCCATAACTTCACACCAAGGTACCAATTTACAGGTTCTCACTTTAAATTAGTATTTTAGTAGCGGATTAGTGTTTGGAACTTAGATTTTCATTGCCACCTAGCATTACAACTTTGTTTACTCGGTGAAATGGTTAGTCTCTAAAAACTATTCGTCCGCTCTCGAAAAGATAGACATCATCTGCAACCTAGGAGTCCACTAATGTGTGTTAGATCTCTTTGATATGAGTAGACATTTTTGAGTACCTGCTTCTGTTTGTAAGTTAGGGCCTATTTGTTCTTACTGATTCGACTTCCTTTTTTGCTCTACTTACTTTGAATCTAAATGTGAAATTTTTGCATAGTGGGTGTTGACCATGAATGGGTGCTATGGGTCTGGGCTAAATTTCATTAATGCTTGGTTTAATTTTTCTTTTGAGGTCTGTGCGATCAATTGTGAAAAGTGAGTTGAATCTCAACCATGTTAAGTCAGTCAACGAGCCGCCGAATCACTCAGCGGTTTGCCCCCTAGACCTAAATCACTTTGAAATTCTTATCTTAAGTGTCGTGGGTTCTGTAACTTTCGGCGGACATACTTACGATCACTAAAGTGGTTTTGCGAGTCACTGATTAGATCGGCGATTCTATCTGAAATTTTATGCTACAATTTAATTACTGAGTATTCTCTCTCTAACGTTTCACAATTATGGCCAAACAACCGACTAGAGAGAGGGAGAAAGGAATTGTGATCAGAGGAAATACACCTCCACCCAGGGGAAAGGCCACCACAATTTCAATAAGCAAAGGTAAGGGCATAGCCCTCGAATTATCTGACGCAAGCTCTGACAGAACATGATTCTACACTACCGAGCCACTCACATACAACACTGAGAGTACGGAGTCTGACGAAGATTACGAGATAGAGGCAAGAAGACCTGAGTTACGATCCAAAAGGATACATGATTCATATTGGATCATAGATAGCCAATCCACAACTCCAACTCCTCCAGCTCCAGGGAAGCATTAGTGTTGGCGCATCCAGTACAAGGCCCCAAACTTTGATCAATGAATACATCAAAAGCGGTTGGTCAGAGGACAATTATTGATAAGCAACGACTTTCCATAGATGGGGTTATCGATAGGTATCAAGAAGTGATAGAGTGCCTGAAATACCACAAATTCCAAATCTTCACAAGGCATCGCGACTCTTACATACCAAGCTGGGTTAGAGAGTTCTAAGATACATACAGTGCATTAGTACCTCAACGGAAAAGGCTGGTCCCATCTTTTAAAGACACTGACCACGTGGTCATCAGCGGACGGAAGGTAGCCTGTGACAGTGAAACTATCAACGTATCTTTAGGAATGTCCGATAAGATTAATGACCACTGCCACCACTTGATCAGGACACAGAAGCTGGATACAATGAAAAAGTGGTTAGCACCACTAGTCTCAGATGATAATGCTCCTACATTGTTAGCATAATGAGTTCCAATTGAGAAGAAAAATTTGAACATTGTGGCACGGTACTAGTTCGGATTCATCAGCAACACAGTTATGCATCACAGAATGAATCAATTCTTCGTCATGCTAAGGCAGCTTGTCTTGGATGCATCATGGAAAAATCCATGATAAATCTTGGGAAGATCATTTCCTCTTAAATCCATATGTGTGCAAAACAGGGCTAGACATCTCTCCCTTTCCCCGTATTAATCATTGAGTTATGCAAAAGAGCTCCGGTACCTGGAGATGCAACGAAGGATGTGGAATTCGATGCCACCGCCTCCACCAGTATCCGAAAGATCGAAGCCGAATATCGTAAGGACCAGGCAGAAAAGAAACAGAAGGAAGTTGTGACCACTAGATCTATCCATGCAGAGGCATCTTTGCCTACTCCGTCCCTTAGGCCTTCAGTTGTTGTTACCCTCTGTGAACCGATCACTCAAGCATCCTTGATTAGAATGGGACAGCTTGCCCAAACTGCAAATTGTCGGACCGCCAACATGGAAAGCTCTATTCCTGGCGTGATTCAGGTTGCCTTCGACAATGTTGTGAGACCATTGATTACCACTATTGATGCTCTAGAGGCCAGTATGCTAGTGTGTGAGCACGATCAAGAAGCCACAGCGGAAGTAACAGCCGTAAAATCCACCATTGCAGAGCTGAAGAAAGATGTGGACTACCTAAAGTCCACTGATATATCCATGATCTTTGGAAAAGTGAAAGTTCCAGATGTGCCCAAAATGCCTCAGAATGCCGCAAGACATAGAGATGGAATAGAGCATATAGCTAATCCTGAATCGGACGTAGAAATTAACAAAGAGTTATTTGAGGAAGCTACAACGGATGACATAGCCGAGAGGGAAGACATCATGATAAATGTTGTTGTGCGAGCGTCCTTAGCAAAGTCTTCTGCTGCGGGATCTAGTGGAGCTGGTTCTTCTGGTGGTCATTTCGGATACAGATTCCCCGACAGATGGAGTGACAGATTAGGCAGGATCACTTCTTTATCCCCCTCTTTGTCTTTCATTACTTTTCCTTATGGATTCTGTATTACTTGCATTTGAGGACAAACTGCTTTTTATTTGTGGTGGGGTGAGGCCCACACCTTTTTGTGTCCTTCCTACGGTCAGTACATTCCAACCGTAGAAACCAACTTTAAGCTTCAAAATTTAAATAAGACTAGGGTGACCTGCGAGACCTAACTACAACTCAACGAAGGAATGATGAACCATCCTATTGAACCGTCCAAAGGTTTTCAGGATTTTTTTGAAAAAAATATTTTCCTACTACCGTCCGTTCGCAAAAGCTTCTACTATCCGTAGAGGGGATCTACTAGTACAGAAACAACCCAAAACTGCATTGTTCCTTCTTTTTCGAATCTGAGTGGTACATCCATGTACGAATGAATATCTAGAATTCTATATTAGACATGGATAACATCATGACTCAAATAATTCTATCACTTCATATATTTAAGCCTTCATAAGGTAGATTAGGTAGGTAAAGGTCTTCTACCGTAACTCTATCCAATAAGCTTCCATTCTCATATAGACTTTACTCTGAAAGCCTTAACATACCTAATTCATCAAATTGGTTTTACCCTCAAAAACCTAACGATCAACATTCATGACCACAAGCTTTACACTCAAAGCTTTACTTCTTACAATCATCATTCATACCTAGATTTCAAGGCATTCTAACCACATTCTTCATTAGTAGGTGATTCTAGTCATAATTCTTCATAAAGGTTCAATTTCTACTTTAGTAGTCATGATCCATCATATTAACATTATTTTAATTCTATTCATATCTATATGTTTGTATTCTTGATCAATTACTACTCATAGCATTAATTCTAGAAGATCACATATAAATCATTAAGTTTACCTTTCATGGCATAAAACTACATATTATCAATTCTATCAATTAGAGTAGGGTTAACCATGGAAATCACATAAATTGATCATACTATTATAATTCAAGACTAAATCAATCATAATTAAGTATTATGCTCTTGATTGGAGTCATACTTCAACACTACCCACAATGTAGGAAGAAACCCTAGCTAGATTGGGGTTTTGTCTTCATAATTTGGGGAAACCTAGGGGACTCTATGGGTGGAAGAACCCATAGATGAATAAGCCAACATACCTTATGAAGATTCACCACATAATTGAGTAGAAAAGGCATCCCCTTCAACCCTAGACTTCTTCTTCTTCTTGTTTTTCTTGTTCTTCTTCTTCTTCTTCTCCTTCTCCTTCTCCTTCTCCTTCTCCTTCTCCTTATCCTTCTCCTTCTCCTTCTCCTTCTCCTTCTCCTTCTTCTCCTTCTTCTCATTCTCCTTCTCCTTCTCCTTCTCCTTCCCCTTCTCATTCTCTGTCTCCTCCTTCTTCTTCTCCTTCTCCTTCTCCTTATTCTCCTGCTTCTCCTCTTCTCCTTCTCCTTCTTCTCCTTCTTCTTCTTCTTCTCCTTCTTCTCCTTCGTCTTCTTCTATGGAGTTTTATGGAGAGAAATATTTGGGAGGGAATGAGTTTATTTTTTGATCTTGCAAGAAAGATTTAATTGACTTAGTTTAGCTATCTATTAGGCTTATATAGGTGGGTTAATAACTAACTAACCTTCCCCACTTAACCCCTAACTAATAAGGAATTAACTCATAAGCCCCTAACATAAAAGACTAAACTTCAAAACTGCCCCCACCCACTAGACCCTAACCCACGGACCGTGGTCTATGGGCCCTACTGTACCATCATGGGTGGTGAGTTGTGGCTATAAAAATAGGGGAAAGCAAGGCCTTAACCCACTACCCCCACCTACGGAGAGTGCGTCCAGCTACAGAGCATGAGTCCCCTCTCATACCCTTGGTTGTTCCTTGCTGGTTCGTACCCTAACGCCCTAAACCTAAAACCTTCATTCTAAGTTCGGGAATTCATTTTACTATTCTAACCCACAACTCAAACTCTAAAACTCTCATGTAGGGCTCTAGTTTAACCTACTAGTTTTCTGGGTGTTACATGGAGACTTGACTTGCAATACCTAGCTTTGTTCTTCAACTTCTAGAAAGAGAAATATTTAAGAGGAAGACTTGTTCTTATCTTAGGAAATTTGAGATAATGATTTCAATTGGGGATATTTGGGGTAAAAATAACACTTATATAGGACTTCTAAGTAAGGGTAAAATGACATAGTGTTTGGATAGAATAATTAGGAAACGCCCTAAAAGCCCCTAACTTAAAGTTGATGCAACCACTAGATAGTGACCCTCACCAGTCGTCGAAGATCTCACGGGTCGTGGTGGCAGTGGAGATCCTTTACCAGTGGCCTTGGAGAGGTCCCGTGTTGCCTTGACCCTTTACCACCATCCTAGCGAGCCGCTTGGCTCTTCACAACCCGTCAAGGGGCTCATGGGAGGAGGCCAACTATAGGGTAGGTTTTGTCTCCCACACACGGGCATTTTGACAACCCATCCACCTCTCCCAACGGGCCGTTAAAGCCCTCGTGGAAGGGGTTATTGCTACGTATGTTATGTGGAACTTACCACAAGCCATCACACGAGTTGTGGTCCATTTCATGAGCCAATAGACGTGTGTGGATAGTCCACGGTTCAGGTGTTGGCCTGTGACATCCTCCTTATTACCCTATTTTAGGCCTTTCTCTAATCAGAGGTGTTACAACAACATGATTCGATTTGGGTTATTGTAGATCATATGAATAAATCAGCCAATTTATTACCAGTGAAGACTGCAAATTTAGTAAAGGAGTATGCCACTCTATACATTCGCGATATTGTTTGATTACATCGAGTTACCTTGTCAATCATTTTCGATAGAGTTTCTAAGTTTACCACATAATTTTGGAAGTTTTTTCAGAAAGGTTTAGGTTTGAAGCTAAACCTTAGTACTATTTTCCATCCTCAAACAGATGGTGAACCAGAGCGCACAATTTAGACCTTGGAGGATATGTTGAGATCTTGTGCTTTCGATTTCGAAGGTAATTAGGATAACTAGTTTCCTCTCATAGAGTTGTCTTATAATAATAGCTATCACACCCTCATTTACATGGATTTATATGAGTCTCTTTATAGGTGAGGGTTTAGATATCTTATTAGTTGGTTTTAGGTTGGTTACCTTAGTTAATAGGGCAAGGCTTAGTTCAACAATCCATGGAGAAGGTCAAAAGAATCCAAGAGAGGCTGAAAATAGGACAGAATCATCAGAAATCCTACCCATATGTTAGAAGAAGAGATATGGAGTTTGAGGTTGATGATTTGGTATATCTGAAGATTTCACCCATGAAGGGTGCTATGAGGTTTGGTAAAAGGGGGAAGCTCGATCCCCGATACATTGGTCCTTACACAAGACCCAAGAGGATTGGTAATGTAGCTTATGAGTTGGAGCTAGCACCAGATTTAGTAGTAGTCAATTCAGTATTTCATATTTCAATGCTAAAGAAGTTTTTAGGTGATCCTTCACTTATTGGGCCTACTAAGAGTATTGGAGTGAAGGATTGGTAATGTAGGTGATCCTTCACTTATCAGGTTCGCAAGTTGACAACCAAAGAGGTTGCATTGATCAAAGTGATCTTTTGGAGAAATCATTTTGTTTAGGAGGAAACATGGTAAGTCGAGGAGGATATAAAAAAGATATATCGTCATCTCTTTTCATCTGATTCATTTCCAATGTAAGGTACTAACCTTTTGTAAAGTACTCTTTCAGTTTAGTATTTTGAGTTATGCATTTTTTTGTAGGCCTTTCCCCTCCCCTTCCATGTTCAGTATGATCTCATTTGAGGACGAATCTTCCCAAAAGAGTGATAACGTAACACCCGAGAACATAAAAATGAAAAAAAGATGTTGATAACTAGTTCTACTAAACATACCTACAGACTGTAGGAAGTCCTAGAAAGGTAGTCATAGAAACAAAATTTTGATTTGGAAAATTCAAGTCCAAGTAATGTGTCCTAGGGATTTTCAGGACGAGTTGTAGGAACTACTCCGGGCAGTAGGAGGTGCTAGTTGAAGAGTTCCAGACATGGGAAAATTTTGAGCTTGTAATTGACTTCAACGATAGGGTCATACGGACCATAAGAAGTACTACAATCCGTAGGAAGGACTTCTAAGAAGTTGATCAAAAGTTCCCCCCATTACTTGGTTCTACAGTTTGTCAAAACAGCCTGCAAAAATCCCCACGGACCGTAGATCACAATGGTAGGACCTATTTGGCAGTTTTAATTTGTCACGACCCAAAACCACCCCGATTCATAACATAGTTCTTCGAAATACAAGTGACTCCAAGCTAACCTTTGATACTAGTATAGTCACAAGCAACTAAATATGAACATGTAAAATAATTCAAATTATTGAGCAAAAGTATAATTATGGAATAATGGTTGAATGTATTTGTGAACAAAGTTTTGTATACAACAATTCTAATATGAAAAAAATCTGAAATAGAATAGAGTAAATACAAGAACTCTAACTAAGTATCTATGATGCCTCTACTAATATTAATTATAGTTTGTGGGACATGACCTCCACTGACCTTAATCAACACATGTGAATTGAAATACCATATTGGACTACAAAGTGACTTGAGTGTTAGAAATAAGAGAACTCATCACCTTCTGACTCAAAGTTGCGATCCAACTGACTAGAATCCGATAGTAAGAACTTGAATCTACATCACATTAAAAATGTAGGCACAAGAGATACGTAAATTAGTACTTTGAATATACTTAGTATGAGCTATATGTATGATAATTTGTAAAGATGGGCATGATGAATTTAAACATTATATGCAAGAACAAGTATAAAGTGATAAAAGCCTTGACAAACAAATCATAAATCATAAAATGGATCAATACATACTTAAAGATATTTGAGAATCTTTCAAAAAACTTTTGAGGAAACATAGTTCTTTTGTAGGATATTAGCTTTAACTGACAATATGACCATGTGAGCTATGTCATGGAATCTGGTATCTCCCTCATACCAAAAGAAGGGGATTCTACTTCCCAAGGTAGCATCCGTACACATCATCTTTTCCTAAAGTTGATGAACTAGCTAGGTCATTTAAGAGAATCCTACAGGGCACGTAGTTAGGGACTAAAGGTTTCTATTAGAGACTATCTTGTTTGAGCCTCGACCTCAAATCCTTTCGGTGCTAATTCTAAATCCCAACGGAATAGATAAAAGTCAAATATCATTATAGCATAGGAAAGGCAATGACCAATACCAATCCATATCTTAAAATCAAAACCTAGAATTACTTCTTAAATTTCAATTCAAGAATAGGTGAGAAAATCTTTTACCAATGTGAATCCATATGTGAGAAATACCTTCCACAATCATGATCATATTTGAATGTGAGAAAACCTTTCACAAATCATTGACACTTACTTTAAAGCATTATTTAGTCATAAATCATCACTTTCTTAGAATACTTCCTAAATAATACATTTGAAATTAAAGATAATAATACCTTTTGAAATACTTCTTTAAAATAGTGTACTTTAAATTAAATATACTTTCTTCAACTCTTTCTTGAAAGACTTCTTTAAATCATGGACATACTGTGTTTGTGAAATTAATGCATATTAAATACTACGACATGATTTTTAAATAACTTCTATTAGAAAGGGGTCCATGTGCAATAATAAGCATGAACCATGAATAAATAATCATTAATCACATAAAGTACCATAATTTTGATAATAAAAATTAAGAATCAATGATAGGAGCTAAAAGAAATTCGAAATCACAAAATCTTGGGTAAAAATAGTAGCTTTGATCTTAACATCATATATTGTAGGAGTAGGGCGTGAGAAAGAACAAAGTTCCTCACTTTAATAATCTTACATACCTTGAATTCTTCATTAATATTGAAGAAGAACTCTATCTTGAAGAAGAGATAAAAAAAAAATCCTTTCTAGAGATTCTTGGATTAGTTTCTAGAAAATCCTATCTTCAAGGATAAAGATTTCTATTAATGATTATGACTATAAGAAGGAATTTGAGTTTAAAACATTGAAACACTTGGGGAAGAAGTTACTTTGAAGAAGAATCATGAAAAGGATTTATAAGAACATTGTTTGAAGAAGAATCTTGAAAAATATTTGAAAGAATCTTGCTTGAAAGTTTTACTCTTTGATCTTCCGTAGAATTTTGTATTACGGTTTGAGAGAAGAGAAGAAAGAATTAAATAAATGGAAATAGGATTGTTTAGAAATCCATTTTTAAGGTTTTTCCAGTGTTATAAGGAGAAAAAAATTACCTTATTTAGAATTGTTTTTTAGCTAAAACGGAACAGCAGTACATTATATAGTAATATGCTCCTAATTCTCTACTCCGAAATAAGAATGATGTAAACTTGGTGGCATTGGAAACAAGATTCATACGCCTTTAATTTGATAGGTTATGGGCCACTTAACTCTTTTTTTTTGGTTTCCCATTCGGTGTTCGGTACCCACATTGGAGCCCGACTAAATCCGGATTCACGCCGGGAAGTCCAACATTGAGGGTTAAAGTGTTCCATAACAAAGGCGACTCCGTACCCAAGGGGACTCGAACCTGAGACCTCTTGGTTAAGGATGAAGGAGTACTTACCATTCCACCACAATCCTTGTTGGTGGCCACTTAACTCTTAATATCTATGATATATGGTTATTTAAATTTGACAAAAGTAAAATCTTATATGGAAACTTAACCGTGAAGGAAACTTTCAACTCAACTTTGTCTTATAGGATTATTACTTTAATTAATCTTCAAATATCCTCCCACACTAAATAATTGACTTTAACAACCTATGCACAATTAAGAATCATCCGGTAATACCCTATACACTTATGAAGAATGGTTCATATTTTAGCTTAAAGGTTTTTGGGGTGTTACAGAAGTAGAGAGGGTTCTTAAACAATTTCAGTTATATCCCTAATACAATTGAAAGATAGTGCATGTTGTCCTTATTAAATTTGTGAATTTTCTTATATACGTTTGTCGACAATTATCAGTTCGTAGATGCACTCAAGTTATCTTTTATCATAAGTATACCCCCAAATAAATAAAAAGCTCCAAATAAGAAAATATATCCCTCGCCAAATAAGAGTGTACTTCATAATTTTTATTTTTTGAAGGTATATTTAGACCTTTTAATTTCTTAAGGAATGCTTAAAAGAGAGCAATATTGAAGATATCTACAATTGTTTTGTTGTTGTGACATGATAAAGTAAGGGTAAATTTCGCAGATGGTAACATAATTATTAATTCT
The DNA here is from genome assembly GCA_029582605.1 of Solanum gracilifrons. Classification (NCBI taxonomy): domain Eukaryota; kingdom Viridiplantae; phylum Streptophyta; class Magnoliopsida; order Solanales; family Solanaceae; genus Solanum; species Solanum gracilifrons. Next base: position 7,642 of record JAJOOH010010519.1, on the reverse strand, counting down.
TACACCGAATCTGCTGAACTATGTTTTTTACATAAGATAGACATAAATATAAATCTAATGACACAAAAATCAGATTTATCGGAAAATTCAACTTCGGATAAGTAATATTTTTTACTCTTTTTTTGGGACTAATACATACAAATTGTATGGACACAAAGCAAAGTAATAATAATATATTTTATTTTGGGTATTTTAATTTCTGAACCAATGTCTGAAAGTATGATCTTTATGCAAAAAACAACAGTAAAAAAAAAATTAAATAAGAGGGATATATCGTATTGTGTGTTGTTGTTTTATATTGTATTGTTTTGTGTTGCATTTTGTTGAATACAACATTGTATTTGTCTTGTGTTATTATATTATGTGATACATATGATGCTCCTTGTCATTGTGTTTTTATAACGCTCAAATCACCCTCTAAAGCCAGTAAAAAGAGTGAGTGATCGCTTTTAGTAATAAAAAGAAACTCAACGAAGAGTCAGGGTGGAATTCCACAAGGAATGGTTTATCGTAGAGGATTCACAATCAATAAATATGGATTTTAAATCAGCTCATTTTTAATAGTATAATACAATTGGGTCGATGGAACCACCAACTTAATAGAATGCTGTGATTATCAATTATCAAAATTAAGCTAGAAAATAAACGAAATGAAGAGTTAAGAAGCAATCTAGGGTGCGGGGATTGGAAGTCAATCTTATATAGGTGTAATTATGTTGCTATATAGTGATGAACATTCATGAATAGGCTAAGTCATCTTCATTGACCCTAATCGTATTTCGATCTCAAAGCATCTATGCATAGAATCTCTTTCCGGTCACATCTATATATCAATCCAAAACAACCCAATACCTTAATCTATCCTATCTTTCATGAATAGGGAAAATAGATTTGAACCATAACCTCTCTTTCAAGTAAGTCGTAGACATCAAACCTAAATTGCTAGTATTGAACTAATTATCCACTCCAATTAATCGCTCTCAAGCAACAATTGGAGATCAGTTGTAGGAATTAGGTTTGAAACTTTAACCCATTAGTTAACCCCATGGTAATTAGACCAGGTAGCACCGAGATCAAGTAAATAATAAACATCAAGTTGGAAAACGTTCAACATACTGGTAACCACATCGGGAGAACCCTCTTGTGCACCTCGGGTAGGAAGTGCATAGAAGAGGTTTTGTTTAGAAGCATTGGAATGCGAACCACTAGGAGTAGTTTGATTTCCCTCTCTTCCTTTAGCCGTAAGAATCGGGAAATCCCTCATTTTGTGGCCACTTTTACCACAACTATAACAATCATTTGTGTCGGCTAGGCACTTACCTTCGTGCTTCCTTCCACAGTTAGTACAAGTAGACATGGGCAATGAAGATCCACTACCATCACCTCCTTGAGGCTTAGGGTTAGACACCCTATCCTTGTTGAACTTAGGGGGAGCATTAGAGGGACCTTGACTGGAAAAGCTTTGTCGAAAGCTAGGTCGACCATGTCCATCGGACCTTGCATGTGAGAAATTTCCATCCCTGGTCTTAGCCCTTTTTACCTATCTAGACTTTTCCTTAAGTTTCTCCTCCTCAATTTGTTGTGCATGCACCATGAGATGAGAGATGTCCATGTCATAAATGAGCATGGAGGTTCGGCACTCTTTAACCACAATTTCGAAAACATCCGAAACAAACTTACTCATCCTAGCCCTTGAATCGGTGTCCATTGTTGGAGCATACTTAGAAAATTAAGTGAAATTTAAAGAATATTCCCTCACACTCATATTCCCTTGTCGAAGGTTAACGGACTCAAGAACCTTGGCTTCCCTCATCTCTAGAGGAAAGAAACTATCAAGAAAAGCAGCCTTAAACTTCTCCTAATCAAGAGGACCCAAATCATTTGGTCTCCCTTCTTTCCATTGGTTGAACCAAGTTTGAGCAACACCTTTCAATGGATAAGTGGCCAACTCCACCTTTTTCTCTAGCATCACTCCCATGATCATCAAAACCTTATAAACCTCATCGATGAACTCTTGAGGATCTTCATCAACTTTAGTACCATGAAACTTCGGAGGATTCATCCTTGTCAAGACCCTTACTCTTGAAGCCGCCGTACTCATATTAGGACTTGCGGGAACCACAACCTCCCTATTGTCTTTGGTCATAATGTATTGAGCCAACACTTGAAAACTAGCCCTAAATTATGTATTAGACACATGCTCGGCCAAAGGATCGACTGGTACTTGAGGAGCTTAGGAAGGAGCTTCTTTTTCCTCATTCTCCCTCACATTCCTTCAAGCATAAGCTCTTCGGGTAGCCATATCTTGAATAACATAGGATAAGGATTAGGAGAGAGACCTTATAGAGTTAAACTCTATCGCACGACGTATGAGTAATGAAAGAAGTGGAGTTTCCTAATCATCTTGTAGCCTCTCATTCATAAATGTGGCGTGCTTCACACTCATGAACAAAACTCTACTAGACGTGGCTTATGAGACATCCTAAGACCTTTCTAAACCTTGTGCTCTGATAACCAATTTTGTCACGACCCAAGGGTACCCCCTAGATGTGACATAGTGTATAGAACCCTAAAGGACTCCATACAAGCCACTTAACTCTCATAACATAAGAAATAGAAATGTAAGAGTAAAATGATAGTCCAAGTGCAAAACATTTTATAAAAGAAAAGCGGACGTACAAAACACGTGTCTCATCATAGCTATCTAATACAATAGAATAAAATTGAGCCTAGCCCATACATCATGTCAAAAAGAGAAATACATGAAAGAAAGTGAAACAATATAACTCTATCCTCGAAGCATGAGGACTCACCGAAGCTTGGGAATCAATCAAGTCAACCACTAGCCATGAAACTAAGCACCCTGAATATTGGACCCTATATTTGGGAAAAATGTAGGCAAAAGTATACTTTAGTACAAAACAATGTACCAAATATGATAGCCATGCATAAAACATTTAAAACATGTTAAAAGGGGCATTTCATTTCATGACATGCAAATGACCAAGCTAAAACATGATATAAAAGTGTTAGAAAACATAAGTCATAACATCATGGTCAATGCAAGCTAACTTCATCTTTAAAACCTTTGAACTCATATGCTATACTTCTTGAAGTAATCTTAGTTCATTCTTTTAATGTGGGGAATTAGCCTTAACCAACATAGAGACCATGTGAGTTATAACATGATCCCCCGGTTTCTCCCACACCGGAAAGGGTTGTGCTACTTGCCATGGTAGAACCATGAACTTCTAGCTTAAGTGGATGCACTAGCTAATCGACCTATGGGGGCACATAGTTAAGGGATAAGGTGATTGCTACTAGAAACCCATCCTCTACTAACGGGAGAGCTTCTATCTCAAGAGATTTCTTCTAGAAACCCGACCTCTACTACGGGAGAGCTTCCATCTCACTATCAATATCAACTCAGTGCTAAGCATAAATCCCACAAAATAGTTATTAAGTCTTGACTTATCCCACAGGATTATGTTAGAAAGCCTTTCAACCTAAGAATCCTTTCTATGTAAGAAAGCCTTTCACATCATGCTAGTATGTGTTTACGAGAATATCCTTTCAACAACACAACAACAACATCATCATTGGTTCTTTACTCTCAAAGCACCCTTAAAACGTTTGCATAGATTTCAAAAGACAATACATAAGTTCATAATTTACCTCTTGAGGTTCAAAACCCACTTTCAATCATTAACTCTTAGAAAACAAGGGTTAGATATTGATTTCATCATAAATTCATGTAAAACTAGTAATAAATGCTGAATTTCATAAAACTCTTCCTTGAAGATCAAAATCCCGCATCATATGATTCATAAACTTGAAAACATGGGACTACATGGGTTCATGGTAAAATCATCATAAAATCATTGCAATTCATCAATTCATGCCTAAGAGATCATAATTCAATCATTTAAATCAACATTTAAGAGAACCCGTGATAATTGAAGAAAACCCTAACTCAATTGGGGAATTCTACCTTTTGAAATAGAGGAATTTGGGAACTCCATAGATGAAAGGAATCTATGGAAGAAAACTATCATACCTTGACTCCAAATGCTTTCCTTTAACGCAGGAATGGAGACCTTAGCTTGAAACCCTAGGTGAATCCTTCTTATTCATCTTCAAGTTCTAGAGAGTGAATTATTTGAGAGGAAACTTGGTTTTCTTTTGTGAATTTGGAAGAATGAAGTAAATTGGTTAATGTGGGGCCTGAAAATACTTATATAGTGGTCCTAAACATAGGCACAACGGCAAAGTATAGGAACTAATTAATTAGGAAAAGACCCAACTACCCCTGAAAAATAATTGTCAGCTTGCCACCGACAGACCCAGTCGACGAACCGTGGTCTGACCCATGGCCCATCCTGGTGCACCGTCGTTTGGTGTCAGAAGATGGTTTTTGGGCCACCGAACCATAGACCGTGGTCTTACCTACAGTCCATAGGTTTAGCTGTCGTCCAAGGCCTCTAAACCATCCATAGGCACTCCATCCACAGACCACACCTACGGTCCGTGGTACCATCCCCGGGTCGTGGGTGGCCCTCGTGGCTGGTACCTGCCATTTCCCAAAAGAAATTCATTTTCCTTTTTTCGGATATGGGGTGTTACACATCATCTCCCAAAGACTATGATGTCTTTCTCTAAGCCACGTCATCTCTCAAACTCTCCACCTCGATTATCCGGATCACTAGATGAGGTTGGTGTGACTCTCACATCTGTAGGAACCCTAAAAGGGACTCCCGCCCTATTACATAATTGTTTAATCAAAACATGAAATAGGAACAATGTATGATTCTGCCTTGCCCCAATCAACATCTCTGTAGCTTCAATGGCACCAACATGTATGCTCTCTCGATCTATGATAGTGCCCACCAATACCGCTTTGTCAAGGAAAAGAATAGATTCTTTCTTGGATGGCATCACGTTGCTGCTGATGAAGCCAAACCAGTATGTGGCCACTACATTTAAATCTTTATTCTTGCTCTTTGAACCATCTCCCAAGGAAAAGAATAAGATATTAAGGGTGCTAGTTAACTCTTTACAGAATCCAGATCGTGGCGCATCTGGAATGAATACAAATAATCTACAAATGCTGATATATTGAGGGAAACATTAATAGATCTTGCGTTGCACCTAGCTTTCTTCCCTCTCACTTCCACTTCTTAAAGTGTCTTCCAGACTGTTCCCTTTTTTTTCTTTGGAAGGGCCTGAGCATATTCCGCATATAACTTCCTCACCTAAGAAAGGATCTCGGGGCTTCAAACCGATGGAACTGAATTGTATCCTAGATGGTTGGGTAATCACTTATCACTCCATCTATGGGGAGTAATCTCTCCTTAAGTATTGTTTGTTCTTCTTCCGCTTTTAGCCAATTCAAGGCTCTTGGAACTATAATAAGGAGAACTCTGGATATCTCTACCTGTAAAGATGAGGGCTGAACCAACTTGGATCTAATTTCCATCCTCTCCCTCACCACCAAAGGTTGTACCCTATGTTGAGTAGATGGTTGTGGGGTGAAGGTTTGTCGGCGATTCGAAGCTACAGATGGTTCATTAATAGAGAGGCCGTGATGTCACTTGAGAGGAGGAAGAGGAGGAGAAGACTCCCTATCTGACAATGTATCAGAGTAAACCACATTCTTACCCTTTGTTCTTGCTATTATCTGGAAAGTACGCATTAAAGCACAAGATTTGTGAAGGTTAGTCAAAATCGAAAGAAATTTGAATCAAGTTTAAAAAACAGTCCCGAGACTTTCCTAGAAGAAAGGCCTATCACCCAACAGGATCAACAAGCTCTGGTGAGCTCACTGAAATGAGCTATAACAAAAAACTAAGGGCTCACTCGCACAAGGCGGAGTCAATGCCAACTCGGCGATTCACCGAGCTAGTTTAGGCGAGCTAAGACAAGTTCACCGAAACTGACTATGCAGAAAGGAAAAATACAGGCATCAAGGGTGATGTCCTCTCCCAGTCAGCGATACACCCAATGGGTTTGGCGGTACTAAGACAAGCCCTTCAAATGGAATAGTACCAAGGACACGCACATGCTACGGAAAGAGACCTAGATCTTACTTGGCGATTCACGAACTTCCTTGGCAGGATAAGACAAGCTTGCCTAATAGAAAGTTTTAGCTTAGTGCCTAAATTTCACATCCAAATCAAACATGCACAGCAAATACAAGTTTGCCCCAAAAATTACAATCCACCTATATGTTTTTCTACCCATGGGTACTCAGGTTTCCCCTATTAATCACAAATAATTGCACTAATTAACGATATGCCCTTAAGAAAGTAGTCACACTGCCTATCATTGAGGAATATCATGCAATGGGTCGACATTGAGCTACTCAGACATCACTCACATTCAATTAAGCACAGACCCAACAAGTATATTTACTCAATTTGGCATTCTAACCAACACCATCATAATTCACAATATTATAGGCATTCATAGTCAAAATCACATGGATACATTTCAAATTCAACAATATGATGCTAGATAAAACATTTAAGCACCTAATCTCATTTAAAGGTCTTAAGCCCACACCCTATATGCAATCTAAACTCAAAATTATCAACAAGAAGTAAAAACATCAACCTTAATGCCAAAAAATAAGTGAGAAACAGAGGTATTAGGGTTGGGTTGACTTGAAATCCAAGAAAATGCGCTCCTATCTCTTTCAATACACCCACACGAGGAACACAATCACTCAAAATGCACAATGTAAGAGTGGGAAAACGAAAAGGATCCAAAATTTTGAAGGGTTTTTCTTTTGAATTTAAAACAGCCCTAGGCCTTTTTATATCAGGCCCGTTAGGTGCACTCACTAGCATCGCTAAATGCATTCGTCATATCACCATCTAGAGCTTAAGCTCATCGAACATGCCTGAATAATTACCTAACCTGAAAGATGATTTGGCGGACTCGGTGGAGTGCATTTTGGTGAATCACCCTTTAGAGCTCACGTCGCCGATCAAGAAAGTGCACATTTTCACCGATTTCATCTAAAAAGGAGGTCAAGATTTATTCCATTAAATGCCTACGGTAGATCACCATTTTGGTTCTAGTCTAACTCGATCTTTCCTTATTTATCTTTCAGCCTCCTCTCCACCTGCTCTTGCAATGCACGTTATTCGAAAGCAATTAAAACAAAACTAAAGACTTGGGTTTCCTCCCAAGAAGCATTTTATTTAATGCCAATGAATGACATAGTACTCAAACTCAACATTTATTCATAGGGTTCAAGATGGTATCACTAGGCAAAGTCCCATTTTGCCTTGGATTTAGATGAGTAGCAATTTGACCCAGTTGGGTCGCTCTCTAGCTGCTTGATGGAAATTGAGTGAGAATTCACCGTCTATAATAGAGTGAGGAAGTCATTTTTCAATTATTTCAACACCTTATCGGACCCTTCACTCTTGTTGTATATCCTTGTAACCATGTCTTTAGTACGGTCTCTTGCTGACCCACTTGGTTCTTTTGGGTGTTGACAATCTTTGGGAGGCACGTACCTATCTTTTTCCAACTCTCTATCTCACCATGGTCAAGCCCACCACTCTTTCCATCCACCATCTCTAACCTTGTTCAAACCTTGGTTCCCACCTTGTCAATGATAATTGGTGTGAGA
>JAJOOH010010518.1:0-19042 GCA_029582605.1 Solanum gracilifrons | reverse complement strand
CCTTTGGGTGCGCACAGGGTAAAACCCCCGCTCCTATGCAATAGCTCGCAAACCACATAGGAGAGGTAACCCGCACTAGGCAAGCCTGGTGCGACGAGCTCGACCCAGAAGGCAAACCTCTTGCTTTCGCTGGCAAGGGGTTTCGAACTTGAGACCTCCAACATTAAAGTCTCAATCCCAAACCATTGAATTACAAGGGACCCCCACATGAATTACAGTGTTAAACAACAAAGTATCGTATTACTTACAAAAAATTAACCTCCCTTTCTTTTACTTTTAAACTCTTCTGTTTACTGAAATAAGAAGCATTTTAAGTCAACGTGTTACAAGGAGTATTTAAATAACAGGCAAATATTACTAAAAACAAATCATTTAAAGTTGTGAAATTACAATGAGTATATGAAGTATTATTCCACAACAGAGAACTCAAAGTCAATTTCGGATAATTTGACTTTCGATTCTCTTATATATTTTTCTTTTACATTTGTAGTCTGTCTAAGAATTTCTAGTGCTATTCTTCTTATACAAAAAAAGTAATTCAGGAACTATAAATTCTTAGACATGAACAGTAAATGTTAAAATAGTTCTTGATAATAACAAAAGCAATAGAACACACAAAACAAGAAGAAAAGAGAAAACAAAAAAGGGGGACAATGGAAGGCACTGGCAGGCTCACTATCCACGTAGTTCAAACAGTGCACAACTAGCCCCTGAGGGTTTCTCGGTTATCGAAAAAGTAAAGTTTAAATATTCTCAATACTTTCAACAGTGTTACTCATCACCTTATTGTTGGTATGGTTTCTACTAATATATTCAATTAGAGAACTTTTTCTAATCTAGAGGAAAGTAGTATAACTAACCCAACATAGTTTGCTTTGAATGATTTACTTGAAGTCTGGCAGGCACAAAATGTCAACAAGAAGCTGAAGATAAAGTATGTAAATTCATTCCTCTATGCATCTTTTGGAAAGTGTGGCTTCTAAGGAATAGAAGATATATTTTAGGGGAAAAAAGCTTATATTTTTTGTCAAATATATATGCATCAGAATTTATTATGTTGGTACAGAATGATTTTTGTAACTAACTGGACAGAGTTTATGGACTTGTTAGACTACTTTATTATGTAGATTTACACAAGTCATACTTTTTGTACTCTTTACGTACCTCCTTGGCATTCTGATATTTTTAAAATTACCATGCCACTTTTTCTTAAAAAGGAAGTAATAGCAAAGGCCAAGTTGTGAAAGCATTTAAACAAATTATACACCACTTAAACATCTATGCGTAGAAGTAGCCAAGAAAAGCTGAGTATTCCAATATATTACAACAATTGAGACAAAGCAATAAAGGGTCCTAGGTTCCACAACAAAGACTCCAGCTTTAGAACAGTTGCTCACATTTTAATTTGATAATGACCAAGCGGTGAACTAGGAAGGTTGTGTTCTAATAACATCATAACGAATGAAAAGGCGAATTCTAACGCTATGTTAAGGAAGTCACAAACACAACATTTTATCACTCTTACTTGGATTATTCATACATATAGTACAGAAAGGCAAGGTAAATCCTGTATAAATCTGATTGCCAACCATATAGCTTCTTTTCTTGTTCACCTCCTTTACACTCAATATTTTCAGCACTCTTTTGGCTCAAAAAGTATACTGAGTTTGATTCTTTGGTATCGTAGGATGAAAACATTTCAGTACATTTTTCCTTAAAAACTGAGAATTCCCAAAGGTCAATAGGCGCATAGTTCCAAACTCCGTGGAAAATTGGTCCATCCCTCTACCCAACTCGACTAAAATACCAGACTTTGACCACTGCCAAAGCACAGGGGGCACATTCATTGCACTCTAGCTTTAACCACATTTTCTATAACCACTTAATACTTGTCAAAGAAAATCTAATTTAGGCATCACATTAGAATCTAAAATAACACCTTTCACAAGTCAAATCTTGATTTCAGGGTTACTGTACTGAGAATAGCAGCAAAAAAGTTACTGAGTTTGATTATTTTGGTATCATAGGATGAAAACTGAGAATTCCCAAAAGTCAATAGGCACATAGTTCAAAACTAGGTGGAACATAGGCCTATCCCTCTACCCTTCTCGACTTAAATACCAGATTTTGACCACTGCCCAGGGGGCACATTTGAGGGCATTTCACTCTAGCTTTAACCACATTTTCTATCACAAATAAATACTTGGTCTAAGAAAATCTAATTTAAGCATCACATTAGAATCTAAAGATTACACCTTTCACATGTCAAATCTTGATTTCAGGGTTACTGTACTGAGAATAGCAGCAAAATTTACATATAAATGAATTTCTTGATACCAAAATAAGAAATTTTCAAAGATTTCAAAGTGAGGTTACCTTGGTAGCAGTAGAAATTGCTTCATCATCTTTAGAAAATCCAACTGAACCAAAGAGAGAGTTTTCAGATAAATGAGGCCCGGAAACAGCTACCGGTAACAGAGAAGGTAAGCCGCAGCTGCCAGTATGTCGAAACCTAGAGATTCGAGAAAGCATGGTTTTCAGAAGAACCGAAGCTTGAAATTGAAAAGGGTTAAACCGAAAAAACGTTAAAGCGCCATTGCCTACTTTTATTTTGTCATATGGAAAAAGGGGAAAATATATGTTTATAACTGTGTGATTTGAAGTCAATGTACTTCCATTGTACTCCTTCCGTCTCATTCTATATGTCGTTCCTTTCTATAAATAGCTGGACCACAATACTTGTCATTTTATAAAATTTATGCATAAATTGTCATATTTTACCTATTATACCCTTGATAAAGTAGTTAATTAGTCTTGAAAATATATTCATCATTTATTATAAAGTTGACTTAAGAAAACATTAAAAGGTAGAAAGGTAAAGTTACATCATTTCTTAATGCAAGTACAAAGTAAAAAGGTGACATAAAATGGAACGGAGGAAGTATATCACTAGAACATGTATGTCATTTGTTTAACTTTATATAAGTTGAATATACTTTCACGCATGATGTGAATTATCAGTAGGAAGGGGCAGGGAAACTTCGATATGGTAATTTTGGTATTCGGTTTTTAAACCTATTATATCATTATCATATCAATTTAATTCAGTATGATTCGACACTTTTTTTAAGTTCAATTTCAGTATTTTTGGGGTATGGTAAATTGGAAATCATAATTTATTCAACTTCAACTAATATTATTTATTTAATAGAGTATTATGACTTCGATAATTCAAAAATGATCTCAATTGTATCATACTAACACATTACACATATAAAATATTTATTCAAAAGAAAGTACAAATAACTTCTTTTGTTAATTAATTACATTTTAATCAAAATAGAGTAGTCAATTTCAGTCTTGTATAATCTTTATATTATTAAAAATACTAACAAATATGCAACCTCCTATATTAGATCAAAGCTGAACTGCCTGACTTGTATGATTTGTACATCAAAAGGATAGGAAAATAGATGCTTTTCAATTTTCTTACTTCTTTTGGCTGACATGCAAGAAGCTTACAAACTCTGTTGGTTATCCAATATTGTTAGTTTCAGCTGGGAAAAATGGATTTCCTTGAATCATATTGACATTGTTGTTGGTTCAGGTTTTGCTGTTATCCACTATTTGGTGAAACAGAGATAAAAAGGTCATCTTTTGTGATAAACAATGGAAATAGAAATGAAGAAAAAGAAAGGCAATAAGGCACAACACCTACTATCCCCCACCCTTCCCAGACCGTACATGTGAGATCATATTGGATGTGTTGTTGGGTCTATTTTCTCTCCGATGGATGAGAGGAGGATGTATGATTCCTCTTCGAGAAATTCTTCTACCTTGTGAGAATTCGATCAAGTTTAATTTGAGTTAGGAGAATCATAACCTGATTGATTCGAGGTATGTCTCTTAAGTAATGGAGATTAGAAATCAGGAAAAACATTATTCCTTTTTGTAACTGCCAAAGGAATCAGTTATCAACAAGATCAGTTGAATCCAAACCTTGATTTGCCATATAGCTCACAAGAATTCAGACTTGTAAATATGAGGGAGGTCTTTCAATAAACTATGCCCCAACTCCATAAATGATTTTTGGCAACACCCATCCTGTTTTTCAGAATTCAATATGAAAAGAAAAAGGCCAAAAAATCTACCAAAGGAGCATAAGTTTCTTGAGTGGTTAATACAGATCAGGTATATTATCCTTGTAGGGCAGCACAAAATACTCCATGAACTTTGACTCTGTTAACCTGACAACAGTATAGAGCATCAACTCTCTCCTCTTAAGCTTTCTTTTCGTCCAAAATTTTCAAGACTTGCATCCCAGGTACCACTCTTTTTTCCAAACTATGCATCACAAGTGTAGGGGTAAGAAACCAAGTAAGCAGATTTAACACCAAGTTCCTTCATGAAAAGATTCAGTGCTATCTGTATTCTAACTTCCGAGAGGGCAAGACAATAAGGTAGCTTCCGGAACATGGGGAGTATATCATCATCAGACCATCCAAAACTCCTGAAAATTCCAATCTTTCTATCCAACATAGACTTCTTTTGGGAGGATACCACTCGAAATCCATACTGAAATATAGGGGAATAATGCGGAACTCGAAAATCATTCTCCACTCTATGCAACAAATCCTTAATCCTTTCAGGCTTTTGTGTAAGAGGGCAACAGGAGGTTCATGTGGTGTTGTGGTGGAAGCTAATTGAACTGCCTCCTTGATCAGAGCTTCAGAGTTCATGTGTTTTGCGGTGCTCCAGCTGTGGGAGTTGGGTTGTTTTTCTCCAGATTTCCCCGCGGTTGTCTTGTGGTTGAGGCTCACTAAACTAGAATGGCTCATCTCCGAGGCCTTCAGGTTGCACTGCCCTCGCGGTACTCCGCACTGCAAGAGTTCCTGGTTTCTTCTAACTGTTCAGATTCGGTCCAAAACCATCCTGACTTGTTACATCACCCATAAAAAATCACAAGTTAAGGCCAATTGGATTTTACAGCTCAAGGACAGTAAAAATAGAATACAATTGATACTAAAACATTAGATAAATATGGCAAATATCAAGTGCACATTCCGAGGGCAAAAAAGTCAATCGACATTTCGTGTTGCAATTTGACGCTTTTATAAAAGTAAAGATGTTGATAAAAGGGAATCCAAATGGAAATGAGAAGCTAATTCATCTCCAGACACTGTCTACTTGGAACCTGGATGGGAAAAAATAATGCTTTACAATCACCAAAAGGGCAGAAACTATGTTTTCTTTAGACAAATGTAGATTGAGCATTATGTTAATTAAAAGCCTGGAGAGTGTATTCTGTGTCACCAAACATGAATGACCGACTAATTTTCGAAGAGTTTATAGGACAAATTCTACATCCTACAACTCCATTCCCAGCGGGCATATCTTTCACAAAGCACCAAATCATCGGAATTTTGTTTACATCACAGAGTAATTGTAGAATAGATGGAGTACCAAATTATTTAGAGTAAAAAGTATGAAATGAAAGAGACTCCTCAACTTCACATTAAGGACGAGATAAATACAAAAGCTCAGGTGGCAATAAAATGGATTGATTAGCAAACAACTCATAAAATGTTCCAGAATCAAATCAGAACAGGATAGAAGAATATCCAAATGGGAAGCAAATAAATACTTGACTATTTCTCAAACCTCCAATGATATTTTCCTTTATAATGACAGAAATGACAGAGACTGTAATTTTCAGAATACAAACTGAAAAAAATAAACGCAAAAATATATTGGACTACAGAATATGATTTTAAAAAGGTTAAACTAAAACGGCTAGGGAGCCACAGTTTTCTTATGTGATTCATACAAATCAGGTATCTGATCCTTGTAGGGTAGCACAAAATAATCAATGAACTTTGTCTCTGATAAGCTCACAACAGTATAAAGAGCCAACTTTCTCCTCTCAAGCTTATTTTCATCCAAAATTTTCAAGACTTGCATCCGAGGTAGCACCCTTTTTTCCAGACTATAGATCAAAACTGAAGGCTGAGAAGCCAAGTAAGCAGGTTCAGAACCAAGCTCATTAATGTAAAGATTCAATGCTTTCTGAATTTTGACCTCTGACTGAGCAATACAATAAGGAAATTTCCTAAACATCTCAAGTATCTCATTATCAGACCATCCAAAACTCTTGAAAATTCCAATCTTCCTATCCACGGTACACTGCTTTTGCGAGGCTAATGTATGAAATCCATAAGGAAACATAGGAGAGTCAAGCGGAACTCGAAAATCATTCTCCACCCTATGCAACAAACCCTTAATCCACTCAGGATTTTGTGCAAAATACCTAGGATTTCTAAGCACGAGTGTTTTTATTCCCTCATCAGGAACACCACAATTTTTCAACAACAATAGATTAGTCTCCATAATATTATGAGCACCAAAAGTAAGCAACCAAGGAGCTCTCTTTAACGCCTTCACTACATTTTCATCACTACCCAAAGTTCTCCTAAGACAATCAATGGTAGGTCTCAAATGAGTATCTAAACCTCTTTCAACAATTTTTGAATCTCTAGCAATTACATTCACCAGGTCAGACCCGGATAACCCGATATCCATAAGGCACTGGAATTTGGGTTTTAGGGTTTTGGAAACATCTGATAATAGCATTTTGGGTGCTAAAGAAACCATTTTTTTCATCTGGGTATTGTCCAAACCGATTTGTTTCAAGAAATTGATGACTAAATCAGGATTCTTAAAGGTTTTCAATGAAGTTACCTTGGAGGATGTAGAAGCAGCTTCTTCATTAGAGAATCCGAGAGAATCAACAAGGTATTTCACCAAGAAATGGGTCGGGGCAGGTGTAGAGGTTGATGAGTAGAGATATTGAGATCTGAAACGGAAGTCTCTAAAGCCATTTCGATGATAGATGGAACAGTGAGTTGATACAGATACAGCTTTGCCTCTGAATCTGATGTGCATTTCCCTTACAAGACCTCTCTGCACTAATGGGGATTAGGGTTTATAGTCCCTCTTCCTATGCTTGATAGATTGCAAGGAATTCACTGTATATTTTCAAAATTGATCAAAATTTAGCTTGCGTTTAGAATTCACCATTTCAAATTAGTGTTTGCATATTCGGGATCATAATTTTGAATTATCCCATTTATCGGAAAAAAATTACATTTGATTTTCAATCATAATTTTAATTTTTAAAATATACAACGTAATTCATAAATTGAACTGTTTCCGTTTTAATGTTATTTTCTTTTTTAATATGTTTCAAAAAGAATATTTTTTTCGACTTTTACCAACTCTTTGCCCAGGGGCGGATGTACAGTGTGCCGCGGGGTTCACCCCTCGATAAAAAAATTACAATGTATATATAAGAACGATTTTTCTATTTACGTGTATATATTTAAAATTGAACCCCTTGAGCATATGTCAAAGGAGTAGCTCAATGGTAAACTGGGTTCAAGAAAGTGCGTTTTGTGGGATTGGTCGCGGGTTTGAATCCAGCAAGCAATCACGATGACATTTCATTAATGACTAAAATTTTATATTTTAAATCTTTAATTGAAAAGTCAATAAATAAAAAACCTCTCTTTTCTAGGGATTTCAATATTCTATTTTTTCCTTCTAGTCTTCTCTTTCAACTAGAATACTGCCTCTCGTTTTGCTGCTCGCCTGATGCTTGCTCTCGCTGCCGCTGGTGGTCCTTCGATCTCCGCGGATCATGTCATTCTATCCTCCATTCGTGATTCGACCATTGATGGCAATCTCTATAAGTTCTTGTATTTTTTGTTTTTTTAAAAAAAAAAAAATCAGAATTCTATATGTGTAGTGTGCCAAAAAGAATTTTTGTGAATTTTTGCTTTGATTTGTGTTTATTGTCGGTCTTTCTAATGTTAAATTTGTGCTTGCTCTCCATTTGCACTTTCAGGAGCCGGAGACAATTCTAAAGGAATTGAAGAACTTGTAGAATTTTTGAATGAGTTGTGCTACTTTATTATCATTTTATAGATATGTACTTTAAATTTGTTTCTTATGATAAGTTGTAATTGTAAGAAATTATTTGAACTAAGGATTTTTTTGCCAACCCGTTTGTTATTCAATCCGTTCATATATGATCCGACCCGACCCATTTATTTATGGATATTATTAGTGTGATTAATTTTTTTTTTAACCCCCTTGATAGAATTCCTGGCTCCGCCGCTGCTCTTTGCCAAATGAGATTCTACCTTTTTCTTGCCATCAACAAGATTTTACTTTGACAAAGGTCATTTTATGGATGGATCATAACTGATTCAATGGACAGTTTCCGCATGATCAAAGCGCACTGAAATATTTACCATAACTTTTATCACTATTTTTGCCAAACTAAGATAATATCCATTGTATGCATGAGATTTTAGAAATAAACGCATTTTTTTAATTTTATTTTTGGTAAAGAAATAAACACATTTGATAATTGAGATCTCAATGATTAAAATTAAAATCTTTATTAAGTTCAGATAAGACCCAAGAGAAGGGACTGACAGTTGAACAACAATTTGAGTTGAGTAAAATGACAATAGACACTGCATTATGTAAACTAGTCATAGGAAGGCTGGACTAACTGCAATGAAACAGATAAACTTGCTAAATTATTTTAC
Source organism: Solanum gracilifrons (assembly GCA_029582605.1). NCBI lineage: Eukaryota > Viridiplantae > Streptophyta > Magnoliopsida > Solanales > Solanaceae > Solanum > Solanum gracilifrons. The sequence continues at coordinate 10,427 of JAJOOH010010518.1, read as the reverse complement.
TTTTTTTTTTATAGGATTTCTTGAGATTCTGACAAGTAAAAGTAAACGAAAAGAGTACATGATAAATTTGTAACTTTTTATTTATTTATAATTTCTTAAGTGACTTGTAGGAAGCAAGTAGACAAGTAATATGGAACAGAGCTATATATATATAATTAACTCAATAAAAGGAAGAAATCCTTGATTACTGAAATTATTCGATTAGGGCTTGTGTACCAAAATTAAGCAACCAAAATAGATTTGTCTCCATAATGTTTTAAGCACCAAAATTAAGCAACCAAGAACTTCTCTTAAATGCCTTGAACTATATTTTCATCACTACCCAAAATTCTCCAAGGCAATTATTGGTAGGACAGAAAAGAGAATTTACACCTCTATCACCAATTTGTGGATCTTTAGCAATTACATTTCATAGTTTGATTTGATTTTGGATCATAGTTTTTTTTTTAAAATAATAGAAGAGTCAATTCATAAATTTATACCCATCATTTTAAATATTATAAAAAGAACACAGGTTCAACATAAAAAAAATATTTGTACCACATGAAAGGATTTTACTATTTTCGTTTCAATTTTACTTTTCTTTTTTAGTTTGTTTAAAAAAAATAATTCAAAAAACATATCTCTTTCGTTTTTTACCAAACTCTTTGTCAAGCAAGATTCTATCTTTTCCTTGTATTCTACGGGATTTTACTTGGGGACACTCAATTCTTGAATGGATCATAACTTATACAAAGGATGGTCATTGTAATATAGACCAAAGCGCACTAAAATACTTATCACTCTACCATGTGACCCTTATCAGTATTTTTGCCAAACTATGATAATATCCATGTGTTTATATATATGAGACTTGAAAAATAAATGCACTTAATAATTGAGATCTCAATGATAAAAGATTAAACATCTTCATCAAGTGCAAATAAACAGACAGTTAAAACAACAATGTTGAGTTGAGTAAACTGGCATTATGCAAACTATTATAGCCATAGGAAGTCTGGACAAACTGCTATGAAACTGATAAAACTTGCAAGAAAATTTCCAAAAGACTCAGATACAATTTTCAGTATCTAATGAAACAAATGTTCCCCAAAGTACTACTAATTTTTCATTATTTTCTTGTGTGAGATACACATCGGGAATTTGAGCCCTGTAAGGCAGCACAAACTGCTCAACAAAACCAACTCACTTAACTGGAGAACTTGATAGCAATAATGTTCTCTTGAACCCAATCTTCTAACCCGAAAAGGGAAGCAGAAACCAACATCTCTGGTTTTAATCCCAATTCCTTTCAGAAAAAAATCTACCTTCCTCTCGATTGTAGACTCTGATAAGAGTTAAACGACAAGGCACATTTCGAACCATGGCATCCTAGTTAGTTAACTCCTGAAAACTGCACACTTCTTCCCTAAAAGCAGCTCACTGATCTAAACAAAGGCATAAACTTTAAACTCCACAGAAGAAGAACATGCCTGATAATATACGACTTCCCGTCTTTGTGGCTTCTCATTTTTTCAGAATTAAAGGTATGCTATAGAGTTATCCAAATGTGTACGTACTGAAAGCAACAAGACATAAAGAGAGAAATGATCTTTGGCAACACTGGAAAACATGCAAGTAGGTCACTAGAGAGCAAAACAAGTTTGAAATGAAAACAGTACTTCAATGTAGTGCCAAAAATAAACAAAATGTACTAAGGAGCCACAATTTTGTTGAGCTGTTCATACAAATCAGGTATCTGATCCTTGTAGGGTAGCACAAAGTAATCCATGAACTTTGTCTCTGTTATGCTCAGAGCATAATAGAAACCCAACTTTCTCCTCTCAACCTTCTTTTCGTCCAAAATTTTCAAGACTTGCACCCGAGGTACCACCCTTTTTTCCAAACTAAAGACCAAAATTGAAGGATGAGAAGCCAAGTAAGCAGGTTCACAACCAAGCCTTTTCATGTAAAAACTCAATGCTTTCTGAATTTTATCCTCAGAGAGAGCAATACAATACGGTAACTTCCTGAACATCATGAGTACATAATCATTAGACCATCCAAAACTCTTGAAAATTTCAATCTTGTTTTCATACTTGGACTGCTTTTGCGCAGCTAATGTATGAAACCCATAAGGAAACATAGGAGAATGAAGCGGAATTCGAAAATCTTTCTCCAACCTATGCAACAAATCCTTAACCCACTCGGGCTTTTGTGTAAGATAATTAGGACATATAAGCACAAGTTTTCTTATTTTCACATCAGAAACACCAGAGTTTCTCAACAACACTACATTATTCTTCATAATTTGATGAGCACTAAATGAAAGCAACCAAGAACTTTTCTTTATAGCCTTAACTACATCTTCATCACTACCCAAAATTTTCCTAAGGAAATCAATGGCAGGTCTCAAATGAGTAACTAAACCTCTTTCAACAATTGTTCTATCTTTAGTCATTAATTTCGCCAGGTCCGACCCGGATAGCCCGAGATCCATAAGGCACTGGAATTTGGGTTGTAGGGTTTTGTTAACATCATGGAATAGCAATTTGGGTGCTATGAAAACCAGTTTTTTCACCTGGGTGTTGTCGAAACCAGTTTGTTTCAAGAAATTGATGACTAAATCAGGATTATTTAAGTGTTTCCGTGAAGTTACCTTGGAAGATGCCAACGATGCTTCCTGTTTGGAGAATCCGAGTGAATCAACCATGTATTTCACCAATGCAGAGATTGTGCTTGTTGAGTAGAGACATTGAGATTTGATACTATTCAAGGAAAGGAAGTCTGTAAAACCGTGAAATCTGGTAGCAGCGGCCGCAGCGGCGCCGCCGCGGCCTCTGAATCGGAGGAACATATTGTTGAGCTCCTTTCTATTAACTTAGCAAAGAGCAGAAAACGCTTCTGCTTACGGAGAAATGTTGCCTCAATGGTTAAAACCCCTTTTTGAATTATTATATTTTTGTGAGTTTTATATTTTAATTTGAGTGAATAGGGTTAATACTCCAAAACTATTAGATTTTTCTTTACTTAGATATGAATTCATTAGTAACGTATTAGTTTTTAAAGTTTTAATTAATGAATCACGAAAATCAATTACCATTTTGAATTTAACAAATATTTTGTTTTAGTGTGTAACATAGAAAACATATAAAAGATTATTTTTATGTGTTATTGGTTATAATAGTTAAATTAAGTATAAACGCTAAATGTTATTATTATTAGTATACATAAACAGCATTAATTTACCATGGCAATTATAAAACTTTTAGAAAAACATTGCCACCGTAAAAAGATACTTCAATTCAAAATAAGTTTGGAATTTGTATTGTGAAAAATTAACTAGTTTTATATTGGTTGTAACAATGCAACTTGTAACCTAACACAATCCTCCTTTGTTAATTGCACTAAATTTTGGAAATAAACATAGACCAACTTCTCATTGTTCAGAGAGGTTCTTCCTCCCAGACTCCTACCATTAGAACTTCCTTTCCCCTCCATCCCAACAAGGACATACCCACTGTAATTTCATAAGTGAGGTATGAGAAGGATGATGTGTATGTAGAAAGATTATTTGCGATAGACCATTAGCTCAAGTGAACATATGAAAAATCAAGTATGCAAAACAAATACAGTAACTAAGAAGTCATGCTGACAACAATGAAAAGAATAGTGGTAACAACAAATAATATGATAATTGAAACAAAGTCAGCAACATATAATACTAAAATAAAAAAATAAGATAGTTGGAGAATAATAGTAACAATACTAACTAGATAGCACTCAACTACCTACCAACTTTGTACCTATATCCTCGCCCTCCCACCCCCATAAAAAATTGAACTCCCCTAACGATGTTCCTATAATAGGATGAAGACATCTCTCCTTCAAAGAGGTAGCAAGAATTCGATTTCCCCTAGGGTATGGTACTAGAACGATACATTTTATTTACGTACCAAACACAAGACAATAATTAAAAAACCATACATTTTCCATGGAAAACAATTCCCTTCATACCAAACACTCTTTTCCTGTGGCTTCTGCTACCTAACTGAAATTCTGAGAAATATTAAAAGCATGTACTTTACTACAAGGCTAAATGTAGGTCAGGATTTAGACACAAAATTGCCAGCCATTGCTATTTGGCCAGCTTGAGAGCTATTGACATTAAAGTTTATCCATCTTAGAGAGTTAAAACTAGTAAAATTATGCATCACCGGCTCTGCTTCAGCTTGTTAGACAGAATGGTGTGTGTTTGCTACCTGCAATCTGTATGAATGCATGTTTGAGATGACTTCCAATTGCAGATCAAGTCCTTTCATCAACCAGCAATGAGTCATCTGCAAAGCTGTTGCCATCACCGCCCTTCTCTGATTGAATGCCACAATGGTTGTCATTCTCGCATGCCTCATCCAGCACAACATACGAAGTTGCTATTGAGCCAAAATACTGCACAAGAAATTCAAAGATTAAGATGGTATTAGGGCATAGTTCCTGGGAACCATTCATTAAAGAAAGCACTCTTAGAATCAGACTCTTCCTAAAAATCCAAACAATATCAGCAAATCTATCTGTCAACATGGTGTTGTTCCTCATATTTTCTGTATAGACCATGAAATTACAAGAACGGTCTTTTTCCTAAAAATAATAATAGTAAAGGAGGTGTATCTGAACCTGCTCCATCAGCAAGGAGCAAGAGACCCATGTTTTATGTAGTGATGTCGGCATTGAACTTATTTGTATCTATTTAGTGATTTAAATTCACCTCGACTGATTCAATTGGTACCTGTTATATTCTACCACAAATCATTATATGCACCGGATAACTTTTGTCTACCATCCAGGTGTGTGTCCTAGTGGTCAATAAAGTGGGTAGGAGAACCATGAGGTCTCAGGTTCAAATCTAAACAGAGACAGAAACTACTAGGTGATTTCTTCCTATTTATCCTAGCCTTGATCGAAAAAGTTGCATGGTACCTATTGTTGGTGGGAGGTGGGAGGTATCTCGTGGAATTAGTCGAGGTGTGTAAAAGCTACTCCAAACACCACGGTTATCAAAAATCAACTTTGTCTACCAAGGTTAGATAAGTAGGAAGAAATCACCTAATACTTTAACAAACCATCTTATTAGCCAATCCTTAAAGGATTTGACATACTCTGGTGGTAAAGTGAAAACCCAATCTTCATATTCTCCATCCTGAATTGATTAATATTTATCATCGCATGCTAGGTTTAGATATATTACAGTCTTTTCTCAATATCTATGTGTTTTAGCTGCAAAATAATGAACTTACGAATGGAGAAGTATGTTTTAGTAAGAAATAACTTCAGAAGTCCACCACTTTTTTATCATCGTGGTGTCTGGGTTAGCTTGCACGCACCTCGACCAATTTCTCGGGATACTTGCTATTTCCCCACCAGCACAGGTTGTTGTGCCAGTGAATAACTCTGCTCATCAAGGCTTGAAAAGATAGGAAGAAATTATCTAGCATTTTTACTTCCGCTTGAATTTGAACCTAAGACTTCATGGGTCTCAACTTTCTTCATTGACCACTAAGCCACAACCTAGGGTGCAATTTCAGAAGTCCACTATTGGATGAATTTTGTACCGCATGTTTTTGTGTTGAGCTTTATAAACTCAAAATGAAGATTATTAAAGGTATAATATTAACACGATAAAATAAATAAACTACTTCACCTCCCCTCCATAAAAGATATCCATAATAAATGCAGAGGAAGAGAGGGGTTAGCCACGAGGAAGGGGGGGTGGGGTAGTAAAAGTTGATAACCATCTTCATTCTCTTGTGTGACTCCTTGGAAAGAAAAGAAGAAATTAGTCACATAACAAAGCATGGATAATCCACAACACAACCCTGAGGCACTAGTGACAATCACAACAAAAAATCACTGTGCGACGGGTGGAAGATTCCAAACATCTGAATTCTAATATGTGACTAAAATAAGATGAATAAACAGGGGGGTTAGCTGAACCCGAAAGCTTTCAAAGTAGAAGCAACATTGCAGCTACAGTGTGAACAGGTAACAAACATCATCAGAGGTCCATTCTTGTTGTTTTGGTGCTCCTAGCTCCTTAATTGGGAAGATGGAAGCCTAGTACATCGAGTTCATACTTGGCAAATAATTCTTCACCCATACTCTATTAATCAAACATATGCAACTTGTCAAATTAGTTGCATCATACAGGTTTTACTAGTCATAGCCGATTGTTCTTTTTTAGAAAAAGAAAGGTTCATTGGACAGCAGATAAATCCCAAACTGATTGTTTTGAACGGTATAAAGCCCAAACTAATTCTTCTTCCCCTTTCTTTTTGGGAAACTAAAAGCTTCATAGATGCCTAGTGCCTACTATGATATTACCTAGAGGACACAAAGGAATGACAATTCCTTTTTCACCTTTTTGAGAGATAGGAGGAGGGCAGGGAAACAATGCAAAAAAAAGCAATGTCTTAGTCAAGTAAGCTCAGCAAGGAAATTTTATCGTCACCAAACTATCAGCAAATGAGAAACAAAATTCAGGGGATGGGATGGGTTTCCAGGAAGCATTACATTGTCAAGAACTCAAAATGATTTTTTCTAAACATTCTCCAACAAGCTCTGTGTTAAGTGTAGGACTGTTGAAATTTCACCCTTGAGTATAACCTAGGGATTGATAATGATTTGGGCCTAACTATATGGAATAGATATGATACAGCTAAGACTGACTAGTTTGGAATCTAGGCATTGATGGATAGATATAAATAGCCTAAAGGCTGATAAGATTAAATAATCATCCTAATCAATCACAATCTGCTGTAAATAAGCACAGATCACGAGTTCAAACTGTTGCCAGTGAATCAAATCTTCTGTTTAAATGGAGAATGGCAGAGGAACCAATTTTGAGGATAGGAGCAGAAACAGATTTCTCACTTTCTTATTCTCAAGAGCCTCTACTGGAGTTTCTTCCCTTTAGTTCAAAGTTATACATATCATTTTCGCAAGAGTTATAATCTCACTATGGTAGAAATTGCAAAAGACTAGATCGGCAAAATGAAATGGAGTATCAAACCTCTGGTGAACAAGAATATCACTTTTTGTCTTTTCCATGCTGCTGAATTTTGTTGTATAGTTCACACACATCAGGCATCTTATGGGCAAGCACATAAGCCTGATAAAACTTCTGTTCTGATGGCAACAGAACAGTATACAGATTGTAATCTTCATCACATAGTTTCTTCTCAACTAAACTTCTCATGAATTCCAACCGGGGCAAAACTCTCTTTTTCATACTGAACATAAGCAGTGTTGGGTGAGAAGCCAAGTAGGCAGGTTTCAAACCAAGTTGCACCATGTAGAAGTCTAGCGCAGCTCGCAATTTCTCCTCTGACAGCCTCAAACAATAAGGCAAAAGCTGAACCAATTTGATTATGTCCCATTTAGACCAACCATAATCCTTTAAAACGCCAAGTTTTGTGTCTACAGTCGACTCTTTCATCGAAATAAACACATCAACTCCATGGATAAACAATCCCGATGATCGAGAGATATTAAATTCATTTTCAAGTCTGTGCACTTTTTCCTCTACAACCTCAGGACTTGCCAAAAGAGTATATGGGTTTTGAAGTATGAATTTTTTGATATCATCATCTGTAAACCCAATGCTCTGAAAGAACAACATATTGATTCTCACTCTTTCACATGCTTTAACAGAGAGTAAACATGTTCTTTTCTTGATAGCTTTCACTACATACTCATCACTACCCAAAACGTTTCTAAGATAACTAATGCAAAATTCCAAATCAGAAACTTCAAGGCTTTTCAAAATAGACACACTCCCTGTAATGACCTTGACCAAATCAGATCCAGATAAACCAAGCTGTTGAAGAATGTCAAGTTTGGGCTTAAGGGTTTTGTCAACATCACACACAAGCAACTTGGGAACTGCAGAAACAATTTTACCGATATGGGTTTTGTCCAAACCACTTTTTTCGAAGAAATTTAACACAGATTGAGGATTTCCAGTGGATTTCGAACGAGTTACCTTTGAGCTTGTTGAAATGGCTTCTCCTCTAGAAAATCCAAGCGAGTTCACGAGATAGTTCACCAAGAAATGTGTCTGGTCACATGCATTTTTATCTGCAATTGTTGAATATTGAAACAAGAATTTGGAGTTGTAGATGAAAAAAAGCTGCCCTACGGCTGCGCCATGGCCGTGCGGTCGGAATAAGCGAGCCGCCATAGTTTCCAGTTTTCATCAATCTGAAAAGAAAGGGACCAAATTGGCCTTAGAATACTAATTATGGAGGACTTATAAATAAATATTAATTAATTAATTAAAATTTGTTTAGGACAGACATTAAAAATGAAATTTGTTAGTTTTACTTTGATTCAGCAAATTTAAGAAAATAAAAATATTTTTGGATTTTATGATTAATTCTATAAAAAAATGAGCTTAGCGTATCAATTTTTTTTTTGAATTTTGTGGTCTTAGATATACTACATGATAGGTGTAAAGGGTTATTACCAATTATAAAAAATGATATTTTTTAACTGATTAAAAAAAATAGGATAAACAATTTAAAATGGAGGAAATATATGTATATATTTTAATTAAGTTAAATGGTATGATCCTAAGGCATTTTAGAAATACTTCCTCCGATTATTTTTATTTATCGCAGTTTGACTTGGTACATTCATTAAAAAATAATTATTAATATATATATATATATATATATATATATATTAAACTATCCCTATTATATGATGTGTAGTATTAGGTCTTAGAAAATAATTTAAAGAATTAATATTTAATAATGAGGATAAAATATGAAAAAGTTTAATTGTATTTTCTTAATATATCTTTTTTTTAATCAATTCTTAATATGTCAAAAGTGACGAATAAAAATAATTTTTTTTTATTGTGAATGAGAAATGAAAAAAGATTGCATTTTGAATAGCAAAAAAACACCTTTTAGATTAACATAATTTATTTTGCAATTTTCAAGGTGGTTTTAAGTGTCTAAAAAATCATACTCTCTCCATCCACTTTTATTTGTCAAAGTTAAATAAGATTATATTAATTCGATATTTTAAATAAATAATTAGATATTCAAAAACTATAATAGAAGTACTATATTACAAATTTTTGAATATCAATATAATAAAAAAATGCATCATAAAATGTTAGTCAATTTTTTTATTATTTAACTTAAAAAAAGAAAATAATAATTAAAAATGGACGGAGGAGGGAGTATAAAAGACAGTATGTGGTTAAGATCAAATCATTTTTTTAAAGCAAAGTTCTTTATCATTTTTCCTAATAAGTTCAAAGTATAACAAAAATGAAGTTGATTCACATCCTTGCTCTTCTATGCTTCCTTCACCTCAGTGCTACATCCTCTGGTATGTACCTTTAATCTCCACATCACTTAATAATTATCTTGGATAAAGTATAATTTTCCTTTTACTGATTTAGAAATCGTAGAATTACACTAGTTATGTTTATTGTTGTTGATATAGAAATCAAGGAAGAGTTACACTCCGATGTGTATTTATGGCCAAACAACTAAGTCACAAAAACTAAGTTTTTTTTTTCAAATTTCAAAATGAAACATGGCCGAATATCCGCGAACAATTTCTCCCTTTTTTATGCTAACATTTTTTTTGTGTGTGTGGACAGGGAGGAATTTGGAGAGGAAATGCACTAATACGTTGGTTTATGTGCCAATAAAAATGGAGAATTGTGATATAGGGAAATGCATGGTCACTTGTGGACAGACTTATGAAGGCACTGTTTTTGGAGAGTGCCCAAATCCTGATACCTGCTTTTGTGGTATTTATAGATGTATGCTTGTTTAATTTGTATTAACAAAAAAAAATTCTCAATCAAAACAAGAAATTAATCTCAATTTTACATGTTCTTAGACTCCTCTTTTGTTATGTGTAAATATTTGAAGTCCATAGTGAAAAAACTAAAAAGTAATCGACGAGAGTTTTGGTGGAGTGGTAAGTACTCTTTCATAATTAATCAAAGGGATCTGAGTCTCCTTGGATACTAGTGTTTTACCCCCAATCAGTGGCAGAGGCAAGATTTTCATTGAGGGGTTCAAAAGAACAAGTAAGCACGCTAACAATATCCACATATAAACGAATCAGATAAGATATAAGTAACTAGATAAAATTCAACCTCTACGTCAACAAGAACAATAAAACATAGGAAGAAGCAGCAAGCTAAAATGTCCAAAGGACTCGAACTCGCGAAGCCAAGAAGATTTGGCGGAATCTTGAACCCACTTTACCACTGAACCAAGCCTTTAACCTATTCTGAGGAGGTTCATTATTAAATATACACACGTAAATCAATAAATCAATCTTATATATATAATGTAATTTTTCGAAGAAGGATGAACCCCATGAGCACCATGTAGCTCCACCCCTACCCCCAAGATGGG
>JAJOOH010010517.1:0-15609 GCA_029582605.1 Solanum gracilifrons | reverse complement strand
CCCCCCCCCGATGGCTGGAAAAATGGAGAAGAAGAAGAGAAAATTAAATAAAAAATGGCTAAATTAAGCCTTTCACGCGCTATTGTTGAGTGTACCACACCCACTTTGACATGTTAGCAAAAAAGTGTCAAAGTGACACAACAAAACCCTACATGAGATGTCTAAAATGAACATCGTCTAGTTGAGGTGTCTAAGTGAAACTTGGTGCCAACTTTATGGGGCCACCGATGGGTTTGACCTAAATAGAATACAATTCAGTTATCATTTCAGAGCAACATACAATCTTTCATTATCAATGACAAGTAGACATAAGTATAACAATCACAAATAGTTCTCTCAAGGAACACATACCCAAACTATTAGTGTGTCGGAACGTGACACCCAATCCAATATAAATATTTCGGAACATGACACCCGATCCAGTCAGCACAACCACAATCACAATCACAATCACACCCATAATCAGTAATGCTCATAGTCATACGATCAAGCAATGATTTCATGGCATGTAATTATTCATATACATATACTCATTTGCATTAGTTTCGATTCATATTTACCTATCCACATACATGTATGCATACAACACGAAATTAATCGGTATATATAACAAAAATAGGAAATCAAACCATCATCTACCTCGAAAAGAAGCTTGAATCCTCCTAAGACACTTGATCCTTCCCTTTCCGAATTCTTTCTACTTGTTCTTGGTCTACAAACGAGTAATTTAACGCAAGGATCAATAATTAAGGTCTAATTTATCCGAATTTTAACAAACCCACTAACCCAAGACCAACCTATGATCCTAATGTGCAACTAGGGTTTTTCCAACCATTAACTTCACGCCAAAAATCTCCCCCAACGATAATTACCGATGAATCTAAGTTCTACGGATCGAAAAACGGATTAGGGGAGTAAAATCCTTGCCTTTAGCACCAAAAGTCATGGAAAACTGCCAAGAAATCGCCATGAATCTTCTCCTAACTCTTAAGAACAAAGTTTGTAGAAAATTAACGAAATTGGTAGTTTTTCCCCGACTTATGTCGCGATTGACTCGCCGTAGCGGGACCCAACCCGCCACACATGCCCCGCCCTAGTGGGACTAATCCCGCCCTGGTGTCTTGCACGAAGACAGAGAGTCGGAATTTGAGTTCCAAATTCCCATTTCACAATACACCTTCAACCCTTGACGTTCGAAAACTACCATTTCATACTAAGATCTGTTTCGGGAGTTCTATTCGCCCGAATTCAATTCCGTAAAGTCATACGTGTTCCTTAATGTATTATCTATTTACTTATTTGATAAAATTCATAATTAGATTCCCCATTCATTACCAAATTTTCCTAGACCTCACCTGACTCAGATTTCATCCAAATCTGGACTAGGCTGCAATTTTTCAAGTCACTACTCAAAAGTTTTCTGACCCAATTTCTTTCCCCATTGGCTTTTCCATAATGAAGGGAACAAGTCGTTATATATTTTCATTCTTTTTAAGTTTTCTTTAAATAATAAAAATATTTTTTTGTTAAATTTGGGTTGCCTGCCCATCAATGTGGTTCATTGATTTTTCATTTCCATTATTTTTCTTTTAAAATAAATAAATAAATCATTTTTTGTTCAAAACATATTCTTATGACACATTTGAACGAACTACGCAAACCTGATTCTCATCAATGAGATACATAGACAACCCTTTTAGGGTTTACTATTCTTTATTCAAAATATTTTATTTATTTTTTAAAATTTTAATATTTTTAGAACCAATTTTTGACTAGGTTGGTGCCAACTCAGTTCATGTGTGCAAATGAAAAATAATTATTATAATGGAGAAGATTGACTTCTTGTTAAATCATAGATTCTTTTGGTACCTCTCATTCATACTTTTGTTACACTTGAAAATAATCTCTTGCATACATTCAAGATTAGAAAAAAACTCGATTTATTGTTTCATGTGCATTGTGTGGTGAGTTTTGAATCAAATTCAATTGTGTTTCTTTGTTGATCTAGAACTTGGCCTAAATGTTTGTTGAGGTGAAATCGTAAGTAACGTTTGATTTGAGAAATGATTGTAGGTCTTCTTTGATCCGCTTGAGCCTTTCAAATCTCACCAATTGATATTAATCCTTAGTATGTCCCCACTTTGAACCTTAAGCCTTTTATTTGGACAACTACATGTTAGCCTATACAATTTTTGAGTGCTTATATGCACTATCCTTCTTTTGACCTGACTTTCTTGATAGCACTGAAGACGTGCAATGTTACAAAAGTTACAAAGTCCTTGAAAATCAAGAATACAAAAATTACTTCAAAAGAAAAAGAAAGAATCGAAAATTCCCCACAAGTTCAAGCAAGCTAATTGCAACAAACGAAAAAAAACACTTCAAACAAAAAGGAGAAAGTTCTAAAGATGATGAGAAGGGGAAAAGCTCAGACAAGCAAATATTTAAAAGAAGTCAAAAAGTACAGAAGGAAGGGTGAAGGAAAATATTTTATTTATAAACTCAGAGGTTCTTGAATCTTACTTCAAGTTCTATATATTTTGTATAATTCTATATTTTTTTGTATATTGAAAATAACTAGCAACATCTTTATTTATAAAAGTAAAAAATTAAATTAAACAAGAACTAGGAACCACTATAATTAAAAAATCCTAATAAAACATAAATAAGTAAAAATACCATAAATAACGAATCTAATTAACTTAGGTTTCCTACTCCAACTTTGACGTATTATTTCCAACATTCTCCCGTAATTCAAAGTTTTATACTCTTGCCTTTTTCTTCTTGTTATTGTTATTGTGGTTGTATTGGAGTACTTCTCTTCAATCTTCAATTGTTAGAGTACTTCTTTTCGATCTTTCAATTGTTGGAGTACTTCTCTTCAATCTTCAATGTATTGTTGGAGTACTTCTCTTCAATGCTCATTTTTTTTCTTGGTTGTCTTGGAGCACCTTTTCTCCAACTTCCATATGTTGGATCACTTTCTCTCCAACTCACAATATTTTTTTCTTGGTTGTGTTGGAGCATTTCTCTCCAACTTCCAAGTGTTGGAGAACTTTCTCTCCAACTCATGATATTTTTTCTCTTGGTTGTGTTAGAGCACTTCTCTCCAACTTCCAAGGTTGATGCTCTTTCCACCAACACTTTTTCTTTTGGTGTGTTTTTGGTGTTGGAGCACTCTCTCTCCAACTCTTGTTGATTCCCTTCCCATCAACTCCTTTTCTTTTTGTTTTTTTTTTTAAATTTTTTTTTTTTGTGTTAGAGCACTCTCTGTCCAACACTCGTTGATGCCCTTCCCATCAACTCTTTTTTTTTTGACTTTCTCTAAATTTTAATATAGAGCAGAGTTTCTTCCTCTTATGCTTGGTTGCACTTCTTTAAATCTGTAATATTTTTGTAATTCTTTCCTCTTAGCATGCTTTTTTCATACATATATTGTTCGTCCAGCTTTTGTCAACATGATCATTGGCCAGACGGGCGACATATATGGATCATAGCCGCCTGCTGGCAGCGAAAACTCTTTGATCTTCTACCAGGATTGTAGAAGCTCTAATACCAATTTGAAGGAAAATATTTTATTCATAGACTTAAAAGTTCTTGAATCTTATTTCAAGTTCTATCTATTTTGTGTATTTCTATATTTTTTTGTATATTGAAAATAACTAGGAACATCCCTATTTATAAAAGTAAGAAATCAAATTAAACTACGACTAGGAACCACTATAACTAACAAATCCTAATTAAACATAAATACGTAAATACTATAAATAAAAAATCCTAATCAACTTAGGATTCTCAAACTTTGAATTATTATTTCCAACAAAGGGACAATACATAGGATCAAACGCTAAAGGCGTAACAAAAATACTGAAAGCACCGATTTAGTGCAATGCTCAAGAAAAGTTCTTGAATCTTATTTCAAGTTCTATCTATTTTGTGTATTTCTATATTTTTCTGTATAATGAAAATAACTAGTAACATCCTTATTTATAAAAGTAAGAAATCAAATTAAACTAGGACTAGGAACCACTATAACTAACAAATCCTAATTAAACCTAAATACGTAAATACTATAAATAAAAAATCCTAATCAACTTAGGATTCTCAAACTTTGAATTATTATTTCCAACAAAGGGACAATACAGAAGATCAAACACTTAAAGCGTAACAAAAATACTGAAAGCACCGATTTAGTGCAATGCTCAAGAAAGGAATAAGTCAGTTTTTTCTCAAATGAATATCCCATCTGTCCCTAAGCCTACATTACAAGCCAATAACAAGCCCTACACCATTTTAGTTCAAATGTTCTCACATTAGTGGAGATTTACATGTAGGTCAAGACAATGGTAGCACAATTGCATGCGTTGAATTTTTTTTTTTTCTGAGTGTGAGTGGATTTTGTTAAGTGTTTCCAAATCAAAACACTTTAAATGTGTGCAAACTGAGACTTTCTTTGTGGTGAGGGCACTTGAAACATGATGTTAGGTCTAGTTCAAAGCCGTTGTTTGAAGCAATATGAACAAATCTTGTCGTTACTTAAGTATACCACTTGAATCCATAGGAATTACCTCGAAGTTAATCTCAATTGAAAGATAAAGAATTGTGAGAAATTTTTGTAAAATAATAATTGTTGGTTCTAACCAAGTTAAAATATGTTTCAATGCCCAGAAAATAAAAATGGGTGGATACTCACTTTTCAGTAGTTGTCCAAACCAACTTTGTGGACCGTTTCATTCTTGATACTCGTCCAAACCAACTTTGTGGACTGTTTCATTGTTAAAATTATTATTTTTAGGTCATCATACCCTTCACAATGACATATTTTTAAATTTGGGTGGTCATACCCTTCAAAATGACATATTTTTTAAATTAGGTCGTCATACCTTTCAAAATGAAATCTTTTAAAAATTAATTTGTTATCTCAAATAAAATGATGCTTTTTAAAATTGGTTTGTCATGTTGTTCAATATGACACCTTTTAATTTATTATTCCATTTAAATTGACGTTTTTTTTCTTCATATTAATGATGTTGTTAAGTTTGAATTGTTGCATTAGTTAATTACCATGTTCATTGTTCATGTGAGGCCAAGTTTACATACCTTATTTTGCATTTGTTACTAACATTGTTATTGCAGATTTTGTGGTACACCAGTCATGTTATGTTCAAATTGGGTCGTCTGCCTTTCAGTAGACATATTGGGTTGTCACCTCCATTCAAGTGACATGTTATATTCAAATTGGATTGTCCGCCTTTGAAAAAGATATATTAGGTTGTCAGCTCGTTCAAAGTGACATGTTAATTTTAAGATTGGATTGTCCACCTTCAAAGAGTATGTTGGGTTGTCACCTTGTTCAAAGTGGCATGTTATATTCAGGTTAGATCGTCTGCCTTCAAAGGGACACATTGGGTTGTCACCTCCCTCTAAGTGGCATGTTATGTTCAAGTTAGGTCATCCTCCTTTAAAGAGATATGTTGGGTTGTCACCTCATTCAAAGTGACATGTTATATTCAAGTTATGTCATCCGCCTTCAAAGAGACATGTTGGGTTGTCACCTCCCTCCAAGTGGCATGTTATGTTCAAGTTAGGTTATCCACCTTTAAAGAGATATGTTGGGTTGTGAACTCTTTCAAAGTGACATGTTATATTCAAGTTGGGTCCTTCGCCTTCAAAGAGACATGTTGGGTTGTCACCTCGTTCAAAGTGACTTGTTATATTCAAGTTAGGTCGTCCACCTTCAAAGAGACACATTGGGTTGTCACCTCCCTCTATGTGGCATGCTATGTTCAAGTTAGGTCATCCGCCTTTAAAGAGATATGTTGGGTTGTCATCTCGTTCAAAGTGACATGTTATATTTAAGTTATGTCGTCTGCCTTCAAAGAGACACGTTGGGTTGTCACCTCCCTCTAAGTGACATGTTATGTTCAAGTTAGGTCATCCATCTTTAAAGAGATATGTTGGGTTGTCACCTCATGCAAAGTGATGTTATGTTCAAGTTAGATCATCCGCCTTCAAAGAGATACGTTGAGTTGTCACCTCCCTCTAAGTGGCACGTTAAGTTCATTATTGGGTCGTCCTCCTTTAAAGAGACACGTTGGAATTTCACCTCGTTCAAAGTAACACGTTAAGTTCAAGTTGGGTCGTCAACCTTTAAAGAGATACGTTGGGTTGCCACCTCCTTCAAAGTGACATGTTATTTTCAAGTTGGGTCGTCCGCCTTTAAAGAGAAACGTTGGATTGTCACCTCGTTCAAAGTGACATGTTATGTTCAAGTTGGATTGTTCGCCTTCAAAGAGACATGTTGGATCTTCACCTTCCTCTAAGTGGCACGTTAAGTTCAAGTTGGGTAGCCGTCTGCCTTTCAAAAGACAAGTCAAGCCATCACCTCGTTCAAAGTGACATGTCATTCACATCGTCTTCCTCTCAAAGAGGTACGCTACTTTCGCTGTGCAATTTTGGAAGTAACATAGAAGGTATGTGAATGTTTTCAGTTTACGATCAATCCTTGCCTTTTGTTTATTATTTTTCATCCCCGTTGATGGACGTAGAATATTGTTCAAAAGCTTTACTAACGTCTTATATTATTTTGTTCAAAGTTTATCAAACCAAATTTGGGTTCGTCAACTTTGTTTGACCAAGAACTCTTTCAGCGATCATAATCAAACAGAGGGTAAGTTGTTGATACCAAATTTTGGTCTGATATTTTTAAAGTTAATACTTTTAAATATTTCATTCGTTAAATAGTTCAAAATACATGTTTTGCAATTTTAATGCAATTTGTTGATAATTATCCTTATTTCTCAAAATATTAGGATTTTTATAGGTTATTTCTGTTTAAAATATTTTTGTCATAGTCGGTTGAATACATTCAAATATATATATATTTATTAAATCATTATTTATGTTAAATTATATTTTTTACATGCCATTGGTTATGTTTGTTACATTTTTAATATTCATTTTATTCGTTACATTTGTTAATATTCATTTTGATATTTTGCACAGTCCAGAAATCCATTCAAATATGAATAAGGTTTCATACATAAATATTTTATTAATCGATAATTTTGGCCCACGATTTAAGATAATGGTACTGTGCTATTTGTGATTTTTAATTTTCTATTTAAGCAATAGCTTGGTCATTAAGTAATGGATGGTGGATAAGATTTTAGGGGTAGTTTCAATTTTTTTAGCCTTCAAAAAGTTGTCTTTCATTGTTTTTATTTATTCCGGCAAGTCACTGGAGCTTCACCGGAATTCGGTGAGTCCACCGCCTAAAACCCCCTTTTGTTCTTCTCATTTTTCCGGTGAAACTACCATATTTCCACCAAACCGTAGCATCTTTCCCCTCTCTCTTCGTTTGCTGCCAGCAACAACAACAACAACAACAGCCAAACCAAACCACCTCCAAACAGCTCCAGACCTCCACCGAAAACCCCAAATATCTACACCGAACCAGAATCGTGCCACCATCTCAGACCCACCAGACCTCCACACTTAAACTTCTTAAAAACCACTTGAAACCAACAACTTTACTAAGCCTTCACGACTCCGACGAGGAGTTTCAAGCTACAATGAACTGGAGAAGCGAACCAACTACGAAATCACCACCGATTCCCCTGTTCTCAACCACCAAACAATCAGAAAACAACCACCTCATCACCAAGCAACCTCCACCAGACCCACCCCAGACAGACCAAAACCTCCATCCCTTTTTCCGGCGAAACCATAGTGGACCAACGAGCTTGAAGCTCGCACAACCAACAACAACCAACCAAGTTCCGAACAGCAACCAACGACCCACGAGAAACCCAACAGCCTCCACAATAAGCTCAAAGCTCTATGCCAATATCACCTCCAGCAAACAATAACTCAGGCGATACCTGATAGCCTCAAAACCGTCGCAAACTCCGGCAAAACGTTGTCACCAGTGAGCTAAAAACTCCGTCGAACAACAAGCCAACTCGACCACCGCCAACTTCGAAAAATAGCAGTAGCTCGGAACTCTGGCGAAACAACTCCAAACAGACCCCAAATCTGAGCTCTCACGCTCACTGGAAAGAAACATTAATGGTAACTATGATTTTTTCCTTTTGGTTCTTTATTTATTTATTTGTTATTATTATTATTATTATTATTATTATTATTATTATTTTCATTCATGTTTACTACACTGTTTGGAATTTATTTCCTATTTTTTTGTTGTTGTAGATTATTTAATGACTGGTTCTTTACGATTTTTCACACCAAGTGTTATTGTTTCTACATTACTAGATTATTCTTATTTATTTTTGGCTTTCAACATTGCAATCCTTTTTTTTGTTATTATGGTTGTGTTGGCCTCTGTTCATGTTAGCATTATTTAGATGTTGAATATTTCTTCGTTACTATGGATATTAATGTTTGTTTATAGATTGTTTTTCTATTTTTGCTACTAATTATTTATGTTTTGGATGATTTTATGATTAGTTTAATTTAGTATTTCGTCTCATTTTTATCGTTGATCTATTCTTGTTATTTTTTTTATTACTAGTTTCTGAACACGTTGCGCGTGTGTACCATGTTAGTAAGTATAACTTTTTAAAATGATATAGATGATGCTAAAGCATGTAAGTAATAAGTGACTAAATTTAGGAAAGAGTAATTGTTTGTAGCTATACACAATCAATTAGATTGGTATAACATTTTTCTTATGTAGTTCTCATATATCTTATACTCAGTGTGACTTTCCTTTTTTTTTTTAATATTTCAATGACATATAGTTTATAGGTAAACATAAGTAACGTTGATTATGTTTGTAAATGTCTCATATCTTAAAGCTTGTGTCTTATTTTTAAGTTAGCAGGTACTTATCAACTACAATGATCCATCAACTTCTATTACTCTTTTTAATCCCATTACAAACATACCTCAATTGCATGCTTCTTAGAGTCGGCATATGCATTTTCACTATTCATTTCACTCTATTTGAACCCATTTCATTCCAGTATTTACTACTAAATGGCTCTTAAACAATACAAGTTCTCTATATTTCCTAGTGAGACATATCTCAAACTGTAAAGATTCCTAGTGAATTGGCCTAATGTATCTTTACCTTCTTCATGACTAAGCATAATTCCAATGATATGATTATTATATCCATTATGTACCTGATGATGTGAGGAAGAAGGAAAGAGTTCACATTTGCAAGATAAGATCTGAAGCAAAGAAAATTAAATTAAAATTAGTAATTAGCATACACAAAAGGCAAAGTAAATACAAGAGAAAACTATAAAAAGGATTAGAAGTAAAAATTGATAATAGAAGGGAGTCTATGCACCAGTTATACCATTCAATTAGTTAAATGATTAGAAAACTAAAAATATTTAATTTAATACGGAAAACTAACTAAGTGCTTTGAAAACCGAAAATAATATACGGTTTAGATAGTTGAAGTTGTATGGTTGTTGGAAAATGGGATTGAGCCATTGAAGAGACATAACTCATAGTAATTGACAAATAAAAAATTAAATTTTGAGTTGGATGAATAATTAATAATTAATTGATATATATAATTTATAATATTTTTATTTAGTGTAGTGATAAAAAAATAATTATTCATATTCCAAAACTGAAGAGAGTCTATGCATTAGTTATACCATTCAATTAGTTAAATGCTTAGAAAACTGAAAATATATAATTTAATATGGAAAACTAACTAAGTGCTTTGAAAATAGAAAATAATATACGGGTTAGATAGCTGAAGTTGTATGGTTGTTGGAAAATGGGATTGAGCCATTGAAGAGACATAACTCATAGTAATTGACAAATAAAAAAATTAAATTTTGAGTTGGATGAATAATTAATAATTAATTAATATATATAATTTTTAATATTTTTATATAGTTTAGGGGTAAAATAGTAATTCAACTTTACACTTTGAAGCTTTCCACTTTTAGTAATATATGATTCGTTGATTTTGTTCTTCAATAGGCTTTGTTAGTGGTTCTTACTTGTTATTATTTGTTTTACTATTAGTTTGTTTTCTTTACTTTATTAAAATTACTTTATTTTTTATTATTATTCAATATTGTTTATCTAGTTTGCTTCTGGTTATTATATTAATTTAATAATTTATTAATGTTTAATATCTTTGTTGAGTGTTGTTGTCATTATATTGAAGTGGTATTTGTTTTGGTTAGTTTTTAGTGTCATTCTATTGTTTTTCGTTCGTTATTCTTATTCTATTGTTAGATAAATTTTGTCCTTTATAGTTATTTTTAATTGTTGTTGAATAGATGCTAAGCTTAATTGGTCAATAAAAAAATCTTTCCGTTGGTTTTTGAGGCCTTCCCATTTTAAAATATGGAAATTTAGTTAAGTTCATATTCATTGTATGTTAAAATTGGTCGATAAAGAAATTAAGACGAGTTTTTATTTTTAAATTATTATTAATTCATTTATTTTTATTCATATTTATTTATTATTAACACCTTTAGTAAGTGTCTTTACAGGTACTGGGAGTTACTTCTCATTGAAGTTATTAGAGTGAAGTTTGAATTATATTTTTTATTCATTATTGTGTATATATTATTGATGCTAGGAAATCCTTAGGCCATCTCTTATTTTATTGTTTTATTTTATTATTTATGTATATCACATGTTTATTATATACTTGTATATTATTTTTATCTCTTCCTCAATTTGAAAAAAATGAATTCAGTTGGGACCCACAATTGTGGATTTTGAAGGATGCCTAATACATTCTCTTTGGAATAACATGAACCCCTTACTTAGAATCTATTGATTTCGTAGACATTTTTTAAAGTTAATTAATTAATTGGTTTCATAGTTTTTACTAAAATTAGGTGGCGACTCCTTAGTCACTGTGAGGTTGCGCCCTCTCAAAGGATGTCAACAATCATTCTTCAAATCCTTCAACACCTTATTGTGCTCTTTAACCTTGTTGTAGATTCTTACAAGCTTGTCTTCGGTCTGACTTCCTTCTAGCCTAGCTGGTTCTTTTGGGCGTGCACAATTATGGGGAGTCACGTATGTATTTGTCTATCTACTAATCTCTCCAAGTTACACCTTGCTAGTCTTTCCAACCACCATCTCTATCATTGTTCCAACCTTGATTCCCATCTTGATATTAATAATTGGTGTGAGAACCCCCCCCCCCCCCTTCCCCCCACTTGATATCCAAAGTATTGAACTTCCTCTATTGAATTATGTCACGAATTGGGCATCATTCGGGCATTGCCCATTGTTGGTTCCAATTGAATTTAGCGACTTGGTTTCCACCTGCCAAGATATGTTTGGACAACAAATCGATTTGGGTCATCATTTTAGCCATGTTTTCATCACTTTCAAGGTCACTTGATCTCCCTAGTGTGCCATGCTCGGTTGACCTTAGTCATATCATTTAACAACAATGCAGCCACACCTTACAATTGTCTCATTAGTCCACCTTGGACTAACTAATCAGCCACACCTTTGTTGATCGAATCAAGGCTACAATAGAAGTATTGTAGCAGCAAATTGTCCGGGATGCCATGCCTTAGAAATTGCAAGAGTACCTTCTGGAACCTCAACCATGTTTCATGCAAAGGCTCACCTCCAATACACTTGAAAATTTTGATTTAGAGACGAAGTTTAAAAATATTTGAGGGTGAAAAGAATCTCTACAAGAAGACATCAGTTATATCTTCCCACGAAGTGATTGAATCATTTGGAAATTCTCAACCACCACTCCCTGGCAGTGGTGCCATTTTTGATAGCGCTCAAATGTCCGATTTAAAACCAATTTAAAGGTACAGTAGTCATAGTCAATAAAAATACGCAATGAAGAGTCAGGGTCGAATCTCATATAGAATGGTATATCGTCCAGTATTCTATCAAGAAACTTTGGATTGTAAACTCATTCATTTGTAATATTAAAAGCAAGTGGGTGGATGATTCTACTAATTTAACAAAAAGATTTGGTTATCAATTTTCACAATTAAACTGAGATTTCAGAGAATTCAAGAGTTAACAAGCAATCTATGGGTGCAGGGATTGGAAATCAATGTCACATAAGGGTAATTATGCTACTCTATACTGATGAACATTAATAAATAGGCTAGGTAATCTTCAATGACGCTAATCTTCTTTCCATCTCATACCATCATTGCATAGAATCTTCTTTTGGTCTCATCTTTATACTATACTAAACAACCCAATACCTTACTTTACTCTCTCTTTTGATGAAGAAGTAGGGTAAATAGATCATACCCATAACCTCTATTTTCAAGAAAGTTACAGACATCAAAACCAAAATTGCTAGTATCAGACAAATTACCCACTCCAATCAATATCGATCGAAAGGAGGAATTAAGTTTGTAACCTTAACCCATAAGTTAACCCCATTTTAATTAGCCCAAATTCTTGTATGAAAAACAACAAAACAGAGCATAAAACATACCCACTATATTAAATCAACACCCAACCCCATAATCACATCCCTGGAAATTGGGGTTTTAGCCACTCATCACAAAAAATGTAGAGATGATACCTATCATGACAACATTTATTGATACTTTGAAATTAAGCAGTTATAATCAAGACACACTTTGGATTCAACTTCCAATTGTTGGTTACAAGAGCTAAATTGTATACCCTACAACTAAGAACAATACTCTATAGTTTCTCTTTCTAAAAATTCACGACCCGAGCCTACACCCTGGACATGACTGACACTCGAGAATCATTTCTGGTCCCCCAACAAACTCTCATCCTGGCTGACTACAAGCGAAAGACTAACTCAAGCATACAAAAGCTTAAAACTAAATAAAATAGTATAATCAACTCACCAGAAATAGGCAACTCAAGTCTTTTAAACATTTAACAAGATAAATGAAATAGACTTTCAACTGTGTTGTCTATCTATGAAGCCTCTACTGTTACAGAAGGATATCGGGACAAGACCCACGACATCTCAAAACTACTAACTGTAAGATACAAGTGAAGTCCTTCGGAATATAAGAAGGCTCACCGAAGCTGGCTGGAATATCACATGACCTCAACGAAATGCCTGTTGATGATCCTGAATACATGTATCTACATCATGAAATGATGCAGGTCAAATGGCTTAGTACGTGGAATGTACGAGCATGTAAGGGGAATTCTAAAGCATTAACATAAGCTAGAACTTGATAAAAAAGAAAAATACTTACCTCTTCACAACTCACTCAACTAAACTCAACTCAAGATTAAGATACTCAACTCAAAGATTAAATACTCAACTCAAAGATATGATACTCAAGTCAAAGGTACTCAACTCAAAATAAAGCAACAATAAAAGAGGTGATATATGGAAAGCTTTTAAAACAATAGATAGCTACTCAATGTATTGAATAATACTATAGTAACTCAGTTTGTATATAAAAATACAATATAACTCTATGAGAGTTTTTCTAACTGACAACCATCACTATGATCTATGTGATTATACAACGTCTCCCCCATGCTGCCAGAACTCTCTTATACCTTGCCGGGGTATAGAACCTCTCAACTAAGTGGATCCACTAGTCTTTGGTAAAATGAAAATAAGGAATCATCTAAAAAGTTTGACACTTTCTACCCACATTGGCTAGATGGTTTATGGGGGCTGTGAGTTGTTTGGACTCTCCCCGATATCTATGCTCAATGCTACTCCCAAAATATAACTAGCTCATAAGTTTTAAAAACATAACTCTTTCTGTGGTTTGAGATTATTACTCTAAATCTTTCTCTAAAAAGAGATGTTACTCAAACTGCTCAAAACTCTTTTAAAAATCTCAGTTTCATCTCGTCTTAACTGTAAAAACATTTACTCTTGGGAATACTTAGTTCCCATATATCATTTTTGAGAAAATGAACTCAACTCTACTCTTCCTCAAACTCATATGCTCAAGTCTTAAAACAAGTTTTAAAACAATTTGTAAAAAGACTTCTTAAAATAGTGTTCATATCGAATTATGGACGTGAACGACTCAATTCTAGGTAACCATGCATAAAACTCGATACTTGGAACTCAACAACTTCAATGATACTACTCATTTCAATAATACTCAACTCATAAGGTTCATGCGGAATTATGGGCATGAACTACTCAACTCAAGGGCTCGAAGATACTTCTCATCTCAAGGCTGCTCGACTTATAGGGTTCATGCAAAATTATAGGCATTAACTACTCAACTCAAGGACTTTCAGTTTCATCAAGATGTTGTGGGTCTTGTCCCGACTTCTATCCTTGTCATTTAGAGGCTTCATAGATTGAAAATAGAGTTTGAGAAGTCTGTTCATTATTTTGTTAAATGTTTTAAAGACTTGAGTTGCCTATTTTGGCTAGTTAAATATTCTATTATATTCAAAGTTAATCATTTGAGTTAAAGATTTGTCTCTAAATTCTATGAATGTTATTCAGTTTTAAGCTTTGTATGCTTGAGTTAGTCTTCCGTTTGTAGTCAGCCAGGATGAGGGTTCGCTTGGGGACCAACAATAGTTTTCGAGTGCTGGCCACGTTCAGGGTGTTGGCTCGGATCATGACACCAATTTACTTTGACACTTGGACATTAAAAACCTTCCATTTTTGTGAGATTCAACCATTTGGGTGAATCACCCTTTTGATAATGCAAATATTAGGTTGGTGCTTTCTACTCTTTTCAATATTTTTTGCCTTTCTTTCAAATATTTGTCTTTACCTTACCCTTTAACCTTCATAACTCTAAATCACCAAAATATCATCATGATAAGACATAATTAGGCATTGAGGATACTAAATATTGAACTAAAAAGGTCTCAAATGAATGTGAATTCTACCACTCATCATCCTTAATAAAAGTCACAATCCTTCGAAAAAATCACAACTTATCGGAAAGATCACAAAACTTCAAAAAAGTCACAATCCTTAAAAATGAACCTACTTTTAATATAATATAATATAATTATAAATTATAAAAGATATATGGAATATGATTTTTCTAGTTAGGGGTATTATAGTAATTTAATATTCAACTTGGAAAGTTCATAAAAATATTATGAGAAATCATAATATAGATTTAGAGATTGTTTGGATTGGCCTAAAATAGTATCTTTTAAGTCAAAAGTTAAAAGTCAAATTGAAATGACTTTGAAGTCAAAAAAAAAAAGTAGGGGGAGATCTACATTTGATTTTTGACTTATTTAAAGTCATTTTAAACTTATTTCAAGTCATTTTTGACTTTGTCAAACACTTCCTAACTTATTTTATGTTATTTTTTTTTATATTTGTCAAACACTCCAGAAGTAAAAAATGACTTAAAAGTAAGTTTGACTAACTTTTAAGCCAATCCAAACACCCTCTTAATCAATTGTTTATCAAATGTATACATTAACATGATAATTTTGATTTGAGATAACATAAATCTTTTAACTAAGGAAACTAACCATATTTGATACCTTTGTGGTAAGAAATCTATGTCAATTTATTCTATTAGAAATAACATAAATCTCTTTACTAAGGTAACTAACTATATTTGATACTTTTTGGTTAGAGAATCTATGTCAATTTATTCTATTGAGACCATAAATAAAGTTTGAAACACTATATAAAGAATGAAGAATAAAAGC
>JAJOOH010010516.1:0-17037 GCA_029582605.1 Solanum gracilifrons | reverse complement strand
TATATATATATATATATATATATATATATATATACACACCAATTTATATTGGAAAACTATTTAAATTTTAGAATTTTAATTTTAAGCACTAACATGACTTGTCGAAATTCCACATGGTATAAAAGTTGATAATAAGTATCTAAGGATCATAAGCTTTCACGTTCAAATTAGAAAACGACAACTATTATATGATATATTTTCATTTGTCCAAGCTTTGATGACAGAGTTACTTAATATTTATTTTGATATAAGGTAGCACGTATCTTATAAAATTAGTTAAAGTTCGCAAAAGATGATCCACACTATATGATTATTTAAAAAATAATATGAATGGTTTCACGCTATCATTTTATATTGCATATTTTTGAGTCAAGAAGAGCAGGAATTTACATTAATAACTTTGAAAATGAGTGATCTTGAATCTTTGACCTCTGTTTACTCGTAGGTAAATTTTCAAGGTCCAACCGCAAAATATATATGTTTGACTTGAATTTTACCCATAGAGCAAACGAGATCAAAAGTTCAAAAATATCTATCTCGAAAGTCATTCTTGTAAATCATTCCGAGAAGAGTACTCGTAACAAATGGACACACATCCTCATGGGCCACATGAGGGCCCATGAAATTTTTCCTTCATATATATTGGGCTTTTCAAATACACCGGCCCAAAAAACTTCAGCATCTCTTGTCACTTGTATTGGGCTAGCGGCCCAAATATTAGAAGCTTTTAACAAGATATAAGTGGATTCGCGATTTGAATTTTATGAATTTTATTTTGGAATTAAACCACAATTCATATGCTTTATTGATTCTATATTTTTACTTACTTATACTCAATTAAAGAATATGTTAGTATACATATGCAAGACATGAGTGAAAGTAGGTAAAATTTACGGTTATTCATTCAATTCAATTTATTTTAAATGAATTGATTATTCAATTATACTCTCTTTGAAGTATGTAAATGTGTGGGAACCTCTAAATCGTACACTTATTGAGGATGTGTTTGGTATAAGAAAAAAGTTCGATTTTCTCATTTTTGATTGGCTTAAATATTTTGAAAAATTAATTTTCAATAGTAGACTTATTTTCCTCTATTATTTATTCAAGTAATAACCGGGAAAAAAAATTAACGTCATTTGAGATTTATTATTCCCTCCGTTTAAATTTATGTAATACTTTTAAATTTTCAAAATTCAAACACATATTTTATTGACCGTAATATCTTTTAAATAATTTGAATTACTGATTATAATATTCTTTTTCTGCATAATTTATAAATATATAAATTTTATGTTAACAAATAAAAATATTATTTCAAAATTTTTAAAATTTAAATTATTTAACTTTCGAAATTTGAATACGTGAAGTTTTCGTAGTAGATTAGTAAAAGGGCGGTGGTCTGTGCACTATCCAACTGCCGACCACAAATGGAATCTTTTTCTACGTAAGCTTTTGTCTGCACACGCTATTCAACAACGTTTTACGTTATTTAATTCGAATTCAAATTCGAACTTTCATATTTCATCGTTTTATATTAATTGATTATTTTTTATATATATATTAAGAAATTATAAATAAGATTATCTATGTTAATCTCCATTTGAGGTTATCATACGTTTCATATTAATTGATCATTTTCTTTTTTTTATACATATATTAAAAAATTATAAATAAGTTAATGTTCGTCGACCTCTACTTGAGGTCGATTTTTAAGCGAAACCGACCTTACTAGAAGGCCGGTTTCTCAGATCAATTAAGTGATTTTTTATTCTACGTTTAAAGTGTACTTTAACTATTTTATCTGATATTTCACTTGCCTAATATTTTATCGATATGAGTGAAGTAATTTTATTGAATTAATATTTAATTATTTCATTGAATATGCGTTATGTTCTGTCAATATATAATTTGATTATGAAGATTTAAACAAATGATAATAAATTACATATTAACTATTTGATCGGAACTTATACATATCTAATCTTTTATTAGTACAAATATCGAATAATATACTTACCACACTTCAATTTTCTCACCGAATTCTTATTACTTTCCATTTAGAGGCGGAATCAAGATTAGAAGTTTTGGGGTTCTAAATTAATTTATTTAGGAATTCACAAATTAATATACATAAAAAAAATTAATTTTCTAATACAAATATAAAATTTACAAAAAAGCTAGTGGATTCGTCTGAATTCATAAACTCCACCTAACTCCGCCTATGTTTCCATCAATAGCTTTAACTTTCAAAGTCAAGACAAAGAACGATAAATCTTTTGATATTTCTATTTTTATGAAAAATTGAATCTGAACTGCATTGATAATTAATTGAAATAAAATTAAGTGAATTCCCAAATTATCCTTGTCTTTATACTTAGGGGTCGTTTGGTGTGAGGGATAAAAATAAATAGTGATGTAATAAGAAAATAATGATGGGATAAAAGTTTTGTATCTTATTTGGTTGTCATGTTTGGGATAACTTATTCCACCATTTATATCATAGTGATGGTATAAGTTATCCCATATGTATGGTGGATAAGTTATCCCAGGATAGCTAACCCCAGAATAACTAATCCTGAGATAACTTGTTCCCAACCAAACGATCCCTTAAAGTTATGTAAAATATTCAGATGGCACAATTATTAAATTATAGATCTAAGTTGATGGAATCTTACTCTTCATTGAGGTCAAATTCAAAAATATTTGTTTTCTAATGTGTGGAAAGAGTTTCTCATGTGCAAGTCATGTGTGGTTTATTTGTTAAGTCAATTATTTGGTCCATTTTTGTTTAGTTTAATTATTTAATTGGTGCTCAAGCTTTGTAAACTTAAAAGAGAAGAAACGTTTTTCAATTAAATCTTCAACTCTAACTTCGTAAAAATCAAAATAAATCAAAAATCTATGATCAAACGTCAGCTTAAACTTTAGTCCAATAAAATACTCCCTCTGTTCCTAATTACTTGTCCACTTTTTCTGTTATAGTTGTTCCTAATTACTTGTTCATTTTGACAAATCAAGAAAGAACAATTTTTTTTAACCTATTATACCCTCAATTAAATGACTAATTACTTTGAAAAATACAGAACTTTTCATCCACTTCATAATTAATAGGGATAAAATGATAAACTTATTATGTCATTAATTGATTTCTTAATAGGTATGTCAATTTAAAAGTGGACAAGTAATTAAGAACACAAGTAACAGTTACTTGGATATAGTTAATGTACTGACTAGAGGTAGTTTGGTCAGAAAGATAGATTTGCCTTGATAGGTAGATACTGGAACCCATGCCCCCCACCTTTTTATTTTTTAATGCCTTTAATTATTTTTATTAAGAAATGAAATCCAATATCGTAAGAAAAATAAAACAGTAAAATAGTGAGATAATGTGTATAACTTGATCTTCTAAAAAGATTATTTGATGTCATCTTGCACTTACCTCCATAGAATGATAATTATATTAACTATGATTTTCTGTTTATAATATGTATTAATTTAGGGTAAATAGCACATATGATCATATTACTATATTTCTTTTACTGCTTAACTATGTTTTTTAATACAAAGAATTTCAACACATGCATTAGATTGATTAATAACAGAACCATCTCTTGAATCCCTTTCAAAACATGCATTAGATTGATTAATAACAGAACCATCTCTTGAATCCCTTTCAAAACATTTTTCATTTTTTAAAGCTAAAGGGTGTGAAAGATATTTTTATAAATAAATATATTTTTTATAGAAGTTCTGTTGTATATATATTTTTTTAATATACCATACCATAAACTGCATAAGAAATAATTTTAGAATAACTAATACAACTATACAAGCATTACTAACATAAAATTACTAATACACTTTATTCTACATTGTTCTTATATACTCTATCAAACGACACAAAAAAATTATGATATTCGTAAAAACACCTCAATGCACAATAGTGAATCACTTAATTATATATAAAATAAAAAGTATATCAAATAAGATAATAATAATAATAATAATAAACAAAAAATTATTTTTGTGTGTTTTATATATTACATATAATTTTATTATTGTTTTCTAATGCTACTTGTTTACATGAACTTCCAAAAGAAGACAGAGGAAGGAAATATATAAATGAAAATTTGGTCAAGATTTAAAATTAGCCAAAATAGGATGATGGGATATAAGTGGCATCATAAATTGCTGACTAAGTGATATTATCATTTAAGTATTCCTTTGAATTAATCATTTCACTTCACTCAATCAAACAAGTTTAATTTTTTCACCTTAAACGTCAAATAAAGGATATAAGGATAAGATTGATGTATATATATATATTTTAAATAAATTATATTTATTAGATTATATTAAATATATTATATATTTTTTATAATAATAAAAAATACTATCAAAAAATGAATATTATTATTATCTGAAGTCAGTCTCTATCTAGGTAGAAATAAGATGTTTCTATATATACCCTTTTCAGGTCTTATTTAGTGAAATTATAGTCAATATGTTATAGTTACTATTAAATATGTTATTATAAAGCAATTCGATTGTACGTCATCTTCTCACTATCTTAGGTGAGACTCAAGTTCTTTATTGTTTATATAAATTTTAATATTCCTAAAAGAAAATAATCCCCTATTTTATTTTATTTGACATTATTTAACATGGCATAGTGTAAAAAAAACTTTTAAAATTTATAATTTAAAATAATTTTTAAATATTTATATGAGTGTAAATCTTTAATCAAGGATACAACAAAAAAAATATTTCCAATTATTATAAAGTAATTATTAGAATTGTTTTTTAAAAACAAACTAAAAAAAGATAAGAGGATATAACATATAATGAAAAATAAATAGATAAATATAGACAATATAAAATATTCTTAATCCTCATCTCAAAATCCTCTCAACTATGTCATATCAAATACTAACAAAAATAATTGCCGTACATTTGCTATCAATTGGATTTCAGATTCGAGCTTTGAGTAGGAGGACAAATTTATTGAAAGCACCATCCCCAAATGTTATAGCAGTGAGACTATTTCATTCTTAACCAGATATTTCAGATTCAAGCATTAAGTATGAAAACAATTCTATTGGACCAATATTCAAATGAATCCTGTAATACGCGATTCGAACTTAATCAGAGCTCTAATATGAATTTCGAACACCGAGTGTGAAACCAAAAATAAAATACTAACAAAAACAAAGGGTGCTTTAGTCATTTCACTATACACTTTGTCTTTAACTTAATGCAACAAACACCTCCACCCCACCCCCTTCTTCTTCATCTTCTTCATAACCACTTCATTTCCTCTGTTTTCCCCTGTTTTCAAGAACCCAAAAAACCCCCAAAAAACCTCAAAAAATCACCATGAGAACCAGTAATCACTTAATAGGTTTACTAAACTTCTTCACTTTCTTAGCATCAATCCCAATTTTAGGCGGTGGAATCTGGTTAAGCAGCAGAGCAAACAACACAGATTGCTTAAAATTCCTTCAATGGCCATTAATAATAATTGGGGTCTCAATAATGGTTGTTTCTTTAGCTGGATTTGTTGGTGCTTGTTACAGAAACACTTTCTTAATGTACATTTATCTATGGGCAATGTTCTTTATCATTGCTGCTTTAATTGGATTTGTTATTTTTGCTTTTGCTGTTACTGATAAAGGGTCGGGTCGACCCGTTATGAATCGGGAATATTCGGAATATTATTTACAAGATTATTCCGGTTGGTTGGAAGAAAGAGTTTCGAGCCAAAGTTACTGGGAGAAGATAAGTTCGTGTATAAGGGATTCGCGTGGTTGTGGTAAGATGAGGAGGATTTATAATGGGATTCCGGAGAGTGTTGAGATGTTTTATCTAAGGAAACTTAGTCCTATCGAGGTACGTTAAGCTAAAACTCTCTTGTTTTTTTTTTTATCGAGGTTAATTTGTGTGTGTTTCGACTTTATTGGTATAGATAGATACGTATAGACTTAAGTAAATAAGAAAGAAATGACTTTTTTTTTCTTTTTTTTATTCGAATTCATAGTCTTAGAATTAATAGTGTAGGATAGCTATCGACCGAGCAATCTCTTCTTATAGGAAAGAAATTGGAATATCTTGACTCTATTTTTTTTTTTGGCTAAACATTAATTTGTGCATATCTCGACTTTATTAGTACTCAAGAAATAGTCATTTCTTTCTTGTTTACTTTACTCTTTCCTATGAGTTTGTCTTTTTTTAATTTTCTAAGAATCCGATGCAGTTAGCGAGAGTCGTGGTAGTTCGAAAGGAAAGGCAGTTCAGTCATAGTGGCTCGAACTCGTAATTTTAAGAGTAGAAGTAAATGATAGTTACTGGTTGTACAATCCCTTCTTGTTGGGAGAAGAAACGACTTGAAAGTTGGGAATTATATGATAGTAATGTCTGAATTAACTTTGTGTGTATTTCAACTATTTAATTAAGTATCCATTACTTAGATATAAAAATCGTATAATTCTGTCCATTGTAATGAGGTAAAGAGGAAAATGTCATCTAAAAATTATACCTAAACTCTTTTAAACTCATTAAAAATTAAGAACATCTAGATAGATAGATGGAATTTTACCTCGTAAGTTTATTCGACATAAATTTAAATTAATTAAATCAGTAAATTTTAAATGTATATGTCTAAAGCAATAAAATAGAAGTATCTATTATAAATAATTTTTAGAGGAAATAAAATTTGATCTATTATAAGATAGTATTAAAAGATATCATTTTTTTTTTGTAATTTTAATTTTTCTTTTTTATTTGCACTTGAAATTATATGACACTTGTGACAACTTTATTTTCACATAACTTATGAATTAAGATTAGGAACGTCCTTGGAACCAATATAGATCTGTTTTTACGGAAAATAAACGTTATGCCACAGCAACAGTACAAGAATGTTTCACTTTTCTATGCTTACATTAGTTTCTCCGTTTTCTCGTTTCAATTTAAGTGACATTATTTTTCGTTATTTAGTAAACCATAATTTATTATGACTTATTTGGAATCACAAGTTTTTTATACTTAATGATCAGTCAAACACATTTACATAAGTTAAAGACGTAAAGTTAGTAATTTGTGAGTTACAATTAAGTATTCCTTGTTTGTTTCTATCAAAATAATTTATTAATATTCAATATTTACATCAAATTAATTCACCATACTCAATGTATGTGAAATGTGATACAAGTTTATACAAATGATGGGACAATTTACCAATATATATATCAATTGTCGTTTAATAAAATAATACCTCCTCCACACTTTTAAAAAGTAGAACATTTTGCTTACAATAAAGTGATATTTTTGGCCTAATATAATTAATGAAATAGAAGAAAGGTGACAACTCAAAACAATAATTTTTGTCAATAGGCCATGCATGTTTTTTATGTGATAATAGAGAGGTTGGCTTATTTTGGACTATTATTCAGATTATTATTTTTTGCTTTATTGCTTTTTATTATTTTAAAATTTATGTATTTTTCATTAACAATTAAGGGAAAAAAAACCTTTTGGCCTTTTTGCCTTTTGGTTTGACTAGCTTTCCCTTTTTCTTTAAAAAACATTGATGTTTTGCACCTGGTAACCTAGTCGTTAATGTAATGGATTGAGAATTATAAGTATCTAATTTAAATTTTAGCGAAGGTAAAAATACTACTATATATCTGATTGTTTCTCATATGCTCGATCAAGCCTAGATTGACAGAATCACCATATACCCATACTAGTTAGTAAAAGGATGACTAGTATCTCATGAAAATCATACAGAAGCTAGCGCATACACCATAATTATTAGAAAGGATCATGATGTCTAGACTTAACTTGCACACGCCTTAGTTATTTTACCCGAGTACTTAATTTGTTGTTTTTTTTCACAAGTACATATATTTTATAACTTTATGCGCTAAGACTGTGCACCTTACTATTTCACTGGATATTTGTTACTTTTCATCGATACATGTATTACATATATCTCATGAGTTTGTACACTAGAATTAATTTAGTCAAATAAAAAAAAACCATTTGATATTTTTTTTTTCAATCAGAATTTGAACCTTGATATATCATAATTTTTATTCACTTTATTGACTGTTTGGCCATACCGTTAGATATGTTGGAGTGATGGTCAATAACACCTTCCATGCCCTACTCCTTCAATTTCCCTTACAAAATATGGGTCCTCATTAATATTATCCCATAATATAAGTTCACACCTAAATTAATTTTTAATTGGCAGATAGGCTGTCCTTTCATATTTATGAACCATTCAAGAAAATTAATTGCTCCATTATAAAAAAAAAAATTTATGATCTCTTCTTTGATAAGTTTTAAATACAGGACCAAAAAATTGGTAGATGGTGGACTTAAATTATGCAAATTTGCTATTTAGGAAAACAAATGGCCATATGGGCAATTTTTTTTGTCATTTGTTAAAAGTGGTCCTACCCAATTATACTAGTTTACAAGCAACTTACCATTTGTTTGTTAGTGTGTATAAGGATAATACTGAATTAGCAATGTTGGAATTAGTTATTTTAATATTATTTTTTATCGACGGTTTGATTTGTACAAACAATATCTTCTTGATGTAACATGGATCAACATGTCAAGAAAATTATTTGTAGTGCATGCATGTGCAAGTCATACTGTTTCCAGAAAGGGATTTTTTTATTTCTTGAGAAAATTTATTGCTTCAATCAATTTCTAGTAATGTATGGTTCAAAAAAAGCATCTTTCATTGTTATAATATGAATAAAGAAAAGTATTTACTATTTTGATGATGATGTGAATGAATTTGACTATACTTGATTGGAAAAAGATAGGGGCCAACCATGTTTAAAAAGAGTCCAATAATAGGCCCCTCAATTATTTACATCTTGATGGGATAGACATGTGGCCATGTGTGTCTTAGATATTTCTATTCCTATTTTTGAACTTAAATAATTATAAGCATATGTTTAGAGAGTAGCGGAATCAGAATTTTCGTTAAGAGAGTTCAGAATACAAAAAAGTAAACACATGAAAAAGTCGTAGAGATTCAATATCTACTATATATATATAATGAAAAATAGTTCTAATCTTTGATATATAGTGTAATTTTTCGCTGACCAGTTGCATCCATGTAGCTTCACCCCTGATATAGTCTAACCCTAATAGATCTCCTCCCCTTTCTTTCTTGAGTTGGACTTGTCTGAACTAGTAATGCTAGGGTAATATATATCTCGTCGCGGGAAAGTACAAGCATTCATGCATGTGGTACAGCATGCTTAATGCACGTATCGTTATGGGAATATGTTTGTTCTACTTGCAAAACTTCTCCAAAATATTAGATTGAAGTACATTCTTCAACATATTGTGCGTTGAATTACTACACAGGTAAAATAATTACTGCACTCAGAGGCGAATCTAGAATCTATAGTCGGGGGTTCAGAATGAGTAGTGTAATCATTGCAAATCTTTATGTGCTTGTATATACAGTTTGAGCCTATGTTGCTCTGATGTAGTCTTCACAAATGTCGATGGACGCATGTCAGATTCTGACAAATGTGTGATAACATCGTCTTTGAAGGGTCCTAGCAACATATAAGTTCATTTCAACGCTCTTAACAAAATTTCAAATTTTTGTCCAATGTAGTCTGGTTGCTGCAAGCCTCCTACAGAATGTGGCTACGTTTATCAGAACGAGACGCTTTGGAGCCCCGGAGCAGGACTAGTTGGAGCTGATCCAGATTGTGTTAAATGGAGCAATGATCAAGAACAACTCTGTTACAATTGTGACTCTTGCAAAGCTGGTGTACTTGCTAGCCTTAAAAAGAGTTGGAGAAAGGTGTCTGTTATCAACATTGTCATATTGATCCTCCTTGTTATCATGTATATGGTTGCCATCGCGGCGTTTAGGCACAACAAACGGATCGATAACGATGAGCCTTATGGAGAAACCAGGATGGAGAAGACTCAACCTAGCAGGATACACTTCTAAAAGAGTCACAACAGAGTAAAGCTTGAAATGTATTTTTATGTTTTTGTTCCCAAGAAAACACAGATTGTAAATCTTGTATTCATTGTGGTGTATTTTCATTTATTAAATTCCAAAACTATCTAAGTTTGGTTTTGAGGCTGTTTTGGTTACTTTAGTGTAGCAAGCTTGCTATGAGATTTAAGTAAACTTTTGACATTAGTGTTGTGTGTGTGTGTTTTGCATTAATACCTTCACAACCTTCTCCCTTCCGTCGTACCTATGTTGGAATAAGATAAGGCGCGTGGTTCGCTTGAATAGCTCAATTGCACCATAGTTTGGTGCTCATGACATGCTATAGAACATCCATCGTGCCGGAGGGAGGGGAACCAAGCAGGGCATAGCTAGCGGCAAAGGAGCCGGCTCGGCATCAACAACTTCCTGCTGCACTGGAGTAATCCAGTGTCGTAGCCACATGCAGTGAAGAGTGGTCAGTTGAACACCCTTCGTTGAAAATTTATGTTATATATGTATAGAAAATTAGATGAAGTTTATAGATATATTTTTTATTTTTAAAAATTGAGGGTAGGGGAAGGGGAAGGGGAAAGGATTACAATATGGGTAATCAGATTGAGTTCATGTAGCAAACCAACTGCGTGTCTAAGATTCCCCAAAGTTTATAGATAAAAAATTACATATATTTGAAATCTTGAGTACCCTTAAAGAAAATTTTTACTTTGCCACTTGAGTAATTTAGTATGTGGTTCTGCACATTCCACCACTTCTCTATTCATTTCCAAGACTATGAAATGAGCTAAATCACTTATTTTGAAACGAAAGAAATAATATATTAACTTCAAATTGCCGTAAAAACACATGATCCTAAAATTATGATTCTTTCCACACGTATATATCTAAAGATTGCTAAAACTATATAGTATGCCATCACATGATCTATGATGTAATTTGTGAAAATAAATGCCATGGTATGAGGAGTGATGTCCCTATGCAGCAGACAGACATTAGAAGTAGAAAACATGTTTATGTTAGTTGGCATGCTCGTAAGAGCACGTGATGATTTCAAAATCTTAGGAAGTTAGGTATGTAACTAGGACGTCTCAACAAGATCGGGGCTTAAAGTCAAACTTCATCGAGAAGTATACATAAATTGAATGACAATAATAATTAACGACAATAATATAGTTTGTGTAATTCTATAAAGTGAAGTCTGCAGAGGATAGAATGTACACAAACGTTATGAAGTAAGAAGATAACCACAAAATTTGAAGTTTACGGATTCGTACAATGACCTCAAATTAATACTACAATAATAACTTGGTTCACTTGAGGTCATATATTTACTAGATTCTTAATATACACTATATATGTGTAGGATCTGGACAAAAGCTATTGAGTTCATGCGAACAAGTAAATAACTCATCTTACGTGACAATTCACGTGAAATACACTCAAATTCTTTTATTTTAACATAACTTGTCCTCAATTAATCCAAAAGTCATACTTTTGGAAAAGAGAAAAAACCACTAGCAAGAGAGAGAGAGAGAGATCAGTGATCATTCATATTTGCAAATTACTCTTAATCATTCAACAGGTAAAATAAAGCTCTTAGTAAAGAAACAGTAATCTTCTCCAAATTCTTATAATCATTTTGTGGTTTCCTATTTTGATTTGCAGATTTCAGAAATGGAGATTGGCTTAGCAGTTGGTGGTGCATTTCTCTCTTCAGCTTTGAATGTTCTCTTTGACAGGCTTGCTCCTAACGGTGATCTGCTGAAGATGTTTAAGAGGGACAAGTGTGACGTTCGGCTCTTAAAGAAGCTGAAAATGACTTTGCGTGGTCTTCAGATTGTGCTAAGTGATGCAGAGAATAAGCAGGCATCAAATCCATCTGTGAGAGACTGGCTTAATGAGCTTCGAGATGCTGTGGACTCTGCTGAAAACTTAATAGAAGAAGTTAATTATGAAGTTTTGAGGCTTAAGGTGGAAGGTCAGCATCAAAATCTTGGAGAAACAAGCAATCAAAAGGTAAGTGACTGCAACCTGTGCTTGAGTGATGATTTTTTTCTTAACATAAAGGAGAAGTTGGAAGACACCATTGAAACATTGGAGGAGTTGGAAAAGCAAATTGACCGCCTTGATCTAACAAAGTATCTTGATTCGGGTAAACAAGAAACAAGGGAATCTTCAACTTCTGTTGTTGATGAATCTGATATCTTAGGTAGGCAGAACGAAGTAGAGGGATTGATTGACCGTTTGTTGTCTGAGGATGGAAAGAATCTGACTGTGGTTCCTGTTGTTGGAATGGGGGGCGTGGGCAAGACAACACTTGCTAAAGCTGTTTACAATGATGAGAAAGTAAAAAACCATTTTGGTTTGAAAGCTTGGATCTGTGTGTCTGAACCATATGATATTCTCAGAATAACAAAGGAGTTACTTCAAGAATTTGGCTTAATGGTTGATAACAATCTGAATCAACTTCAAGTCAAATTGAAGGAAGGCTTAAAGGGAAAAAAGTTTCTTATTGTCCTAGATGATGTGTGGAATGAAAACTATAAAGAGTGGGATGACTTGAGAAATCTTTTTGTACAAGGAGATGTAGGAAGTAAGATCATTGTGACGACACGTAAGGAGAGTGTTGCCTTGATGATGGGTTGTGGAGCAATCAATGTGGGGACTCTATCTAGTGAAGTCTCTTGGGCTTTATTCAAACGGCATTCATTTGAAAATAGGGATCCTGAGGAATATTCAGAATTTCAAGAGGTTGGAAAACAAATTGCAAACAAGTGCAAAGGATTGCCATTAGCTCTAAAGACACTTGCTGGCATTTTACGCTCCAAATTCGAGGTGAATGAGTGGAGAGACATTTTAAGAAGTGAAATATGGGAGCTGCCACGTCATTCAAATGGAATCTTACCAGCATTGATGTTGAGCTACAATGATCTTTGTCCACATTTGAAGCAATGTTTTGCTTTTTGTGCAATATATCCAAAAGATCGTATGTTTATCAAAGAACAAGTTATTCACCTGTGGGTTGCTAATGGTCTTGTACAGCAGTTGCATTCAGCTAACCAATACTTTCTCGAGTTGAGATCGAGATCATTGTTTGAAAAGGTCCGAGAGTCTTCTAAATGGTATCCGGGGGGGCTATTCTTAATGCATGACCTTGTCAATGATTTGGCCCAAATTGCATCTTCAAATCTGTGTATCAGGTTGGAAGAGAACCAAGGATCTCATATGTTGGAACAAACTCGACACTTGTCATATTCAATGGGTGATGGTGATTTTGGTAAACTGAAAACCCTCAACAAATTGGAGCAATTGAGGACATTGCTTCCCATCAATATCCAGTGGTGTCACTGCCCTCTTAGCAAGAGGGTGCTGCATGACATATTGCCAAGACTAACATCTTTGAGGGCACTATCATTGTCTCATTATAAGAATGAGGAGTTGCCAAATGACTTGTTTATCAAATTAAAGCACCTAAGATTTTTGGACCTTTCTTGGACAAATATAGAAAAGTTGCCAGATTCAATTTGTCTACTGTACAACTTAGAGACACTTCTGTTGTCACATTGTAGTTATCTTAAGGAGCTACCTCTGCATATGGAAAAATTGATCAACTTGCATCACCTCGACATTAGCGAAGCTTATTTCTTGAAGATGCCGCTACATCTAAGCAAGTTGAAAAGTCTCGATGTGCTAGTGGGAGCCAAGTTTCTTCTAAGTGGTCGTAGTGGTTCGAGAATGGAAGATATGGGTGAACTGCATAACTTGTATGGATCTCTATCAATTCTTGGGTTGCAACATGTGGTAGATAGAAGGGAATCTCTGAAGGCAAACATGAGGGAAAAGAAACATGTTGAAAGGTTATCTTTGGAGTGGAGCGGAAGTAATGCTGACAATTCACAAACTGAAAGAGACATACTTGATGAGCTACAACCAAATACAAACATAAAAGAAGTTGAAATCAACGGATATAGAGGGACAAAATTTCCAAATTGGCTAGCTGATCATTCATTTCATAAGCTAACAAAAGTGTCTCTTCGCTACTGCAAGGACTGTGATTCCTTGCCAGCGCTAGGACAGCTTCCTTGTTTAAAAATCCTTACCATTAGAGGGATGCATCAAATAACAGAGGTGACTGAAGAGTTCTATGGTAGTTCGTCCTTCACAAAGCCATTTAACTCTCTTGAGAAGCTTGAATTTGGAGAGATGCCGGAGTGGAAGCAGTGGCATGTACTGGGGAAGGGAGAGTTCCCTGTACTTGAGGAACTATCAATTGAAGATTGCCCAAAGTTGATCGGGAAGTTGCCTGAAAATCTTTCTTCTCTGACTACATTGAGAATATCAAAATGCCCTGAACTCAGTTTGGAGACACCTATCCAACTGTCAAATTTAAAAGAGTTTGAAGTTGCTAATTCTCCTAAGGCTGGAGTTGTTTTTGATGATGCTCAATTGTTTACGTCTCAACTTGATATTACTGATTGTAAGTCTCTTACCTCCTTACCTATTAGCATTCTGCC
Organism: Solanum gracilifrons; assembly: GCA_029582605.1. Classification (NCBI taxonomy): domain Eukaryota; kingdom Viridiplantae; phylum Streptophyta; class Magnoliopsida; order Solanales; family Solanaceae; genus Solanum; species Solanum gracilifrons. The sequence continues at coordinate 2,514 of JAJOOH010010516.1, read as the reverse complement.
GAGTACCTTGAAGAGAATAAGAATCTCTGGTTGTAGGGAACTGAAATTGGAGGCGCCGATCAATGCTATTTGTCTGAAGGAATCGTCTCTAGTACGATGTGATTCACCTGAGTTTCTCATTATATATTCTTTGAGTGTAAGAAGTTGCAACAACCTTACTAGGCTTTTGATTCCTACTGCAACTGAAACAGTCAGTATTAGAGATTGTGATAATCTTGAAATACTTTCAGTGGCATGTGGGACTCAGATGACATCATTGCATATTTACAACTGCGAGAAGCTGAAGTCGCTGCCAGAACATATGCAACAACTCCTTCCATCTCTTAAGGAACTGAAACTGGTTAATTGTTCACAAATAGAGTCCTTTCCTGAAGGAGGATTGCCCTTTAGTTTACAAGTCCTTTGGATCAGTGATTGTAAGAAACTGGTGAATGGCCGAAAAGAGTGGCATTTACAGAGACTCCCCTGTCTCAGAAATTTAAGTATCTACCATGATGGTAGCGGTGAAGAGGTTCTTGCTGGTGAAAAATGGGAGTTGCCTTGCTCTATTCGAAGGCTTAGCATATCCAATCTCAAAACATTAAGCAGCCAACTTCTCAAAAGCCTCACCTCTCTTGAGTACCTAGGTGCTAGCGAGTTACCTCAAATTCAGTCATTGCTGGAAGAAGGGCTTCCTTCCTCTCTTTCTGAGCTAATATTATTTAGCAATCATGATCTCCATTCACTACCGACCGAAGGTCTTCAGCGTCTCATGTGGCTTCGGTGTCTAGAGATTTGCGATTGCCCTAATCTCCAATCTCTTCCCGAATCGGGGATGCCCACTTCCATCTCTAAACTAAATATTTGCAAATGCCCATTGCTCAAACCACTCCTAGAATTTAACAAGGGGGATTACTGGCCAAAAATTGCTCATATTCCCACCTTATATATTGATGGAGAATACCAGTAATGATTAAAAAAAATGGTGCTCTGACAAATTGTAAGTTAGAATTCTTTTTTTTTTCATTTATTTTTCTGTTTACTTCCCTTTACTTGCTTGTTAATTCTTTTCCTTTGTTAAATCCTTGAGCAGCACAAAGCGTCTATTGCCACTGTGAAGCTGAGGAATCATCTTTGGATCGGGATGAATTTAATTTTAGATGACAGCAAAAAAGGTGATAGAGCGAAAGCTGGTATAAGTAGGAGTTGAAATTATTTGCTTCGGAAAGTTGATAGCATTTCATGTATTCTTGTTCTTTCCGTTTTTCAGTGAGTTAGTTGATCAAAGGACTAAGGAGAATGGAGGTTTAGAGTAATGAACATGCTCACTCGTAAATGCATAGCTCTAATAGAATTCAGAGGTATACAAGACACAAAGTTTGTTTCCTATCTCCGTTTTTCTGTTTACATTCCATTTCCTTGTTCGTTAATTCTTCTTATTTTTCTTAGTAGTGTTGAACAGTGTGGATCATCTTCATCTATTGCTACTGTGTGGAGCGAAGCATTTTCATTCTAATTTTAGATGACGAAAAGGTGATATGTTGCAACTAATGTAATCTTTAAACTTGCTCTGAGTTGTTGTAAAAGAAAACAAGTGTAGGTTAGAATTGATAATTTGCTCTAGAAGGTTGTTAGCACAAAGTAATGCTAATGTACTACAAATATTTTACCATTTACGTTGGTAGATATGTCAGCCGGGTGTGCATAGTATTTGGATCTTTATCACAATAGCTAAAACATCACTTTTGTCAGTATTTTGATTTTTAGCACAATGGTTAAAACATCAGTTTCTTGTTTTGGATATTCGGAAATTTGGCTGAAGATATATACAGTAAGTTGGAGATTATGAAGTTTCCTTCAGATTATTTCCATTAGTACTCATCCTCAAGTGGGACGTCAGAACTAGGGGAAAGGCAAGGAAGTGTATCCTACTCAGAACAAGTTCAATGTTAGATAACAAAAACGATTTACTCATGTTTCAGTTGCCAAGATGCTTATATTGTAGTAGTAGTAGTAGCTGACAGCACAACCTGTTCAAAATATGATGTAGTCTTACTTAATGCGTTTGTTGTAATTTACTGTCGTGAGAATTCAATTTTGCGGAATTCTCCATTTTTTTTTCTTCTATTAGCTTGTCTTGTCTATAGCTGAGGCTGACACAAGTTCTGTGTATTGTACAGTTCAACCTTGATTAACATTCAGTTGCTCTACCAAGTTCACCGGCTTACAAATGTTCACTTGAATGGACTACATCCAGGTTTTCTTCTAACTTTATCAAAGAACGTATTGCTTCTTTTTCCCGTGGGTTGAGGAAGGAGGAGATGATTTAGACTTTAGAATAATGCACATGTTTAACTCTTGATTTTTGATATTTCTACTGAGAGAGTTCAAACGCACATGAAACAGAAAGTTTGTCTTCCCATAACTTAACATCTAAATGCCTAAGCATAATCTTAACTTTATTATCTGATCTCAACTTAACCATCTTTTTTCTTTTCTTTCGTCAGTTGTGCCGAAATTCTCTATTGAATAGAC
>JAJOOH010010514.1:0-28646 GCA_029582605.1 Solanum gracilifrons | reverse complement strand
GATGCAAAACCACGATTGATTAGATGGGTATTGTTGCTGCAAGAGTTTGATTTTGTGGTAAAAGATAGAAAGGGAACCGAAAACCAAGTTGCCGATCACTTGTCCAGATTAGAGGAAGAGGCTATGCTAAAGCTTGGAGATAGGGTTGAAATTAATTATGCTTTTCCAGATGAACAGGTATTAGCTGCTTCTCGTGATTTGATTCCTTGGTTCGCAGACTTTGCTAATTATTTGGCAAGCGATATTGTGCCCCCAGATTTGTCTTTTCACCAAAAGAAAAAGTTTATGCATGATGTGAAGAAATTTGTTGGGATGAACCTTATTTGTATCGTAGTTGTGCGGATGGGATTATTCATCGCTGTGTGCCCGAGGTTGAGATGTTGAGTGTACTTGAAGCATGCCATTCTTTGCCCGTTGGTGGGCATCATAGTGGCATTCGCACTGCACATAAGATTTTGCAGTGTGGATACTACTGGCCTACCATCCACCAAGATGCTCATGATTTCGCCAAATCTTGTGATCGTTTCCAAAGAGAAGGAGGGATTTCAAAGAGGCAAGAGCTCCCTATGAATCCTATATTAGTGATAGAGTTGTTTGATGTATGGGGCATTGATTTTATGGGTCCATTTGTGAGCTCATATGGGATGAAGTATATTCTTGTTGCGGTTGATTATGTATCGAAGTGGGTGGAAGCAGTTGCGCTCTTCAACAATGAAGGTAAAAGTGTCACCGCATTCTTGGAAAAGAATATCTTCTCCAGATTTGGTACACCAAGGGCTATTATTAGCGATGGAGGTTCTCACTTTTGTAATAAGTTGTTCAAGGTACTACTTGAGAAATATGGTGTCCATCACAATGTAGCCACTCCTTACCATCCACAGACTAGCGGTTAAGTTGAAGTATCCAACAGAGAGATCAAACAGATATTAGCGAAGACTGTAAATGCCAATAGAACGGATTGGTCAAGGAAGCTTGATGATGCTCTATGGGCATATCGCACTGCATACAAGACCCCATAGGTATGTCTCCTTACCAACTTGTATATGGGAAGTCTTGTCATTTACCAGCAGAACTAGAGCATAAGGCTATGTGGGCAATGAAGAAGTTAAATTTGGATTGGGGCGCTGCATCTAATCAAAGGATGAATGACTTGAATATGCTGGATGAGTTTCGCCTAAAAGCATATGAAAGTTCAGCCTTGTACAAAGAGAAGATAAAGAGGTATCATGATCAAAGAATTGAAAAGCGAGATTTTGTGGTTGGTGATCTTGTGCTTCTATTCAACTCTAGGTTGCGCTTGTTTCCAGGCAAACTTAAATCCAAATGGACCGGGCCATTTTTGCTCACAAAAGTGCTCCCTCATGGAGCGGTTGAGCTTGAAAATAGGGATGGAACAAGGTTCATGGTCAACAGGCAAAGGATCAAGATCTATCAGGGAAAGGCTGAAACTGTGCAAGAAGTGATTGAGGCCTATCATCTTGATGAAGTCTGAGTAATCAAGAGGCCTGCGTCATGCCGCGACGTTAAATCAAGCGCTGCTTGGGAGGCAACCCAAGATGTACAATCTAGCCAACGATAGGGTTTAGTTTTTCTCTAGTGGTTTACTTTGTTTGATTTCCTCCCTGTATTAAATTTGATAGTTGTTTTAGTTTTGTACTAGTGTTGGCTAGAATACGAATAGGCTCCGTGTCTAAAAAGTGTCCAGAAAATGTAAAAAGAATAGCGTTTTGGTTGCTACATGTGCAGGTACACCACGAAAAATCTGCAGAAAATGGTCTGGTGCAGAGGTCTACGTACCCCATCGACGGTCCGTCGTTTAACTCATGGACCGTGGGTGGTGTCCGTAGATCCCAGGTAAGCTTCTAAATTTGTCTAAGTTAAAGAGTGATCTACGGTCCTGATCTACGGACCATAGATAGACTCACGGACCGTAGACGGGGTCTCGTGAGTCCAAACCCTCATGCTGACTGACCCGACCCGGACCCCTATTTAAAAACCCCTATTTGTTTTTAAACCATTCCTCTTCCCTCCATTACTCTCAAAACCGTTTAAACCACCCCATAACCCCCTTAAATCACTCCATATCTCCCCCATAAAATCATCCCTTCCATAATTCACCAACTTCCCTTCCATTTCAAATACAACTCATTCCATAGTCCACAAAAAGGGTCCGGTGTTTGGTTAGTAACGAAGAGGTGACTCCTTGATCTTGCTAAGCTTAGTGTCATCACGCAATCACCCCACTCCTTGTTGCTTGTAAGGTAATCGACTTTCCCCTCACTTTGGATTTCGATTCATAGATTGAATATAGAAAATTGGGAGTTGGGTCTTGACCTTGGGTAATTGCTAAATGAAATTGCATGATAAACTTGAAAATTACAATGCCCTTGGAACAATAGACAGTGATTGTGTAGCATAATTGTATGTGATCATAAATCTATGTGTTAGTTTTGGACACAACTAGTCTAAATTGTTTGGTAAAATGACCGTCGGAATCCTAAGAATGAAAAACTAGCATAATTTAATGTTGTAAATGCATGATGAGATTGTGTTAATATTGAAAAATAAGGCAAAAAATGTATGATACATGGCACAGATGGCATCCACGATACCCCGTCTACGGAACGTAGATCCATCTACGGACCGTAGATTAGGTTCGTGAATGGATGCACATGAAGAATTTCACAAAGTGTGAAACCACAGATGTGGACTACGGTCCGTAGTTCCATCCACAAACCGTTCTGCACATCCATGGTTTCCATCTACGACCTATATTGATGGCCTCCTGATCCACGGAAGAGATCCACGGACCGTAGATCAGTCTACGGACCATAGGTCTCCTCCGTGGATGACCACTGTAGCATCTGTCTAATTTTATTTTATTTCTTTGGACTTAGTTGAGGGTCGTAGACAATTCTAAATTATTATTTTTTGTGTATGGTTAGTCTTGGGCACTAATATCATTCCCGCAGGTACGATGGCACCCAAGAAGATGGTCACTTAAACAAAACGGGACAAGTCAAAGTCTGTTGCCCCTAGTTTCCGGTTAATCGATGAGGACACAGACACCGAAACAGAGCCAGCATATGTTCCTCTCAACCCTAGAACTTCTCGCACTGCACCTCGAGGCACCAGAGGCACCCCACAGAAGGTGCTTCCCGACGTAGTCACTGTCTCCCAGTCTGATGAGGAGCACACACTGATCAGATCACCAACTGGGGCTTCTTCGAGTTCGGAGGGGTCTATGTCCGGATCCGAGTCTGCCCATGCTGCAGGGTCCAGTGCTAAATCAGCCACAGGTTCTGGGGAGAATGACCAAGCAGCTTCGTATGATGAGGCAACTAGCTCAGAGTCCATACTTGCACCACGAAATGATGACCCCACCCAGTAGCCGGCGAGCCAAATAGATGGTGCGTCGAGGGCCAATGGAAAATTTATAGGGATGCCAAGATGATAAATGAAAAACAAAAAATGACCCGACATATTACAGAGGAGCGCAGAGTCCTCACAGGGAGCTTGCACACTGTCCCGGACATCCACCGGTTGTTCAAATTTCACAAGTGTGACTGGATAGCTCGAGACCCAGGGACGTATAGCGAGGAGATTGTGCGAGAATTCTATGCCTCCTATCCAGCCACTCTCCGAGGTTCGATCACCAAGCGGTCAAAGCCCCTAGCCCAAGATCCTCTCACTTCCACTATGGTCCGAGGTTGTCCGGTGGACATATCACCTGCCACCATTAGCCGTTTTCTCTATGGTCCTACCACGGGTCACTCTTGGTCTCTCAACACTTCAGAGTTTGATTACAAATGGGACATCGTACGGAGTGGCGCTTTCCAGAGGAACACTGAGCAGCGAGAGGCTGTTCTACTATGGTTGGCTAGATACATTGCTGCAAATGGCGAGCGTGCAGAATGGGTCGCTGCTCCACGTTTGGGCATCCGAAAGGCCACATTAAATTTTGTGGCCAATTTCTTCTGGCTGCTGGTATGTAACAGAGTGTCGCCTACAAAAGATGGCAATCAAGTCACTTGGGACAGAGCAGTGATGGTTGCAGCACTGGTAGCAGGAGTGGAGATCGACTTTGCCCGCATGCTGCTGGCAGAGATTCACGAGAGGGCTTTCAGGACCTCCACTACTTACCCTTTCCCATGTCTAATTTTTCATTTGTGCAGGGACTCTGGAGTGCCGATCTGGCATTGTGACAAGTTAGTCCACCCTACAGGGGCATTGGACATCAGCCTTATTCGAGATGAGGCAAACATGGTAGCACCTCGTAGAGAGCCCCATATTGAGGTACCTCCCTTTGGTACCGATCTTGCAGACACAGTGGGGCAGGCACAGGACGGTGACTCTATATTCCCAGACAACACCGACATTGTCCCGGGCTCTTCATCTCAGGCAGCTAGTATGGCTCCTAACTCTTCCCGGTCCACACCGCAGTTAGGAGCTACTATTGTCCCATTGGCCAGAGTATAGAAGTTAGAGGCTCAGATGGCCACACTGCAGCATCACATCCAGTCGTGGATGCAAAAGTCGATAGCCGAGTCCGAGGCTAGGATGGAGCGCAGGATGGAGGGGATGATGGATCGGAAGGTCCAGGCTGTTAATAAGCGTCTTGATGCCTTTGGATTGCGAGTCCTCGAGCGATTAGCCCCGGCCATAGACCTATCTGCTTTGCAGGCCGACTTAGCCAGCCTCCGGACTGACGTTGATGCCATTCTTGCCGCTTCTTCAGTTGAGACTCAGGCTGCTCCTACTACTCTGGCTGATGATACAGTGCTAGATGCTCTATTCAGTGGGACCGCCGAGGAGGGGCCTGCACCGACACGTGCCAAAGGCAAGCGGCATCGTTCTCATCGCACGGAGGAAGAAAAAGTTCACAAGAGACAGCGTCGGCAGGAGAAGGAGGCTAGGAGGGCTTCGATTGTAGACGAAGAGTTGCGCCAGCAGAGAGCGCGTGAGAGAGTTGCAGGGCCATCGAGCTCTGCCCCAGTCATAGAGGTCCAGCATGTTTTGAGGGAGGTAGTGAGCACCACTGATGGTGCGGAGAGATTGATAGAGAGCACTACTGAGGGTGCTACGATTGCAGATGTGGGCATTACTGAGGGTGCCCCCACTATTGTTCCAGCGGGATCTGGGAAACTGGACCCCCCAGCTTGTTGATGATTCGCTGGCGCTTTGCGCCACAGGTTTGCTTCACCCAATCCATTTTATTTTACTGTCTCTGTATGCATTGAGGACAATTTCATCTATTTTTTTTGGGGGTGGGGTAAATGGATTATGAGTGATGGGGTGAAGTCTGAATAACCCAACTCATGAATCCTCTCTTGGAGTTTTCTTGCCTGTGTTCTTTTCCCCAAGAGACTGTTTAATTTTTGTTGAACCGGCATGTCTTAGGATCATATGTGTAGAAGAATGATAAATAAAGAAGCATGATTTCTTATGAAAAATGATACCCGTCAGATTTTGGGATGTATGCTAGAATTTAGGTTGCGATCAATTGAATGGATTTGACTATTCTCCTTGCTTGTGGTGAGTCCTCATGAGTCGAGGACGGATGTTTCATTTTGATTATCATTTCTAGATTTTCTTTCGAATTATGTTGTAAGGGTTGTGACCCTATTTGATTTGACTATTGTAATAGATGGCTAATTGAGACAAGTCTAGACTTCCGCTTTTCCTTTATAAAGATTTTTGTGGACTTGAATGCATTTTACTCTTTATTTTTCTAATTATTTATGTTATGATATGCTAAGTGGCTTACATGGTTCCTTTTGGGGTTCTATGTGCCTTGTTACATCTAGGGGGTACCCCTGGGTCGTGACACTTCATCAATGAACTCTTGAGGATCTTCCTCAACCTTGTAACCATGAAACTCAATAGGATTTATTCTAGTGAATTCCCTCACTCTAAATACCATTGTACCCACATTTTTGTTCACGAGGACCATAACCTCCCTATTGGCTTGTGTCGTCATGGGTTGTGCCAATAGTTGGAAAGCAGTCCTAAACTTCACATTAGTCACTTGCTCGGCCAAAGGGTTGACTCGAACTTGAGGAGCTTCTCGTTACACATTCTCATTCGTCTCTTCGAGGGGTGATAACCTGAAAAACATCGAATATGGATTAGGACAAGGACACATAGAGATACACTATCACACAACTTTAGAGTAATGAAAGAAGTGGAGTTTCCTTATCATCTTATAGCTTCTTATTCATAAATGTGGAACACTTTACACTCATGGACAAGACTCTACTCGACGTGACTTAGAAACTTCTAGGACCTATTATCAAAACATTGTGCTATGAATACCAAGCTTATCACGACCCAAAGTGAACCCTAGTTGTAACATGGCGTATAGGACCCTAAGCGACCCTATACAAGCCGTTTTGCATGTAAATACAATATAATAGAATCATAATGAATTCAAAAGCATTTTTATATCATAAAGAGTTTGACAAAAGTAGCAGAAGTCTAACATAAGTCTCAAAGCCATCTATTACATAGTAGGAGTGATTGGGACGTAACTCATACATCACATACACAATCTAAAATGAATAGATATGAAAGAAATAAAAGAGTCTTGCTCCTCGGAACATGAGGACTCACCAATATTCAAAGTATAAAAAGGATCAATAGCCACAAGTATGGGAGGTAGGAGCGTCGGATCCTACATTAGTGAAACAATATATGCAGGAGTATGTGTTCGTATATAGAATGTACCAAGTTTGATAGCAATGCATAAGAATCATTAAATAATGTTAAAAAGACTTTATATGACATGTAATGACCAAGCTAAATCATAAAATAACATGTTTGAAAACATAAGTCATAATCATGGTCAATGCAGGTTAAACATCTTTAAAACATATTTGATATACTTATAGAAGAAACCTAAGCTCATTATTGTGGTAAATTTTCTTTTAACCGACATATAGACCATGTGAGATATTACATGGAATCCGGTGTATATCCCACATCGAAAAGAGATGTCATTACTGCCAAGGTAAGAACCATAAGTTTCTAGCTTAAGTGGATCCACTAGGTAATGTCTATATAAGACAAACCTATGGTAGCACACAGTGATGGGCCATGGATAATCACCATTTGTCCACTCGGTGCTAAGCATAAGTTCCACGGAAAAGTCATTAATCTTAATTTGTCTTATGATTTTGGGGCATGGGCAATCGCTGCTTGTCTTATCAACCATGGAAGGACACATAGCCAATACAAGGTAGATATCATAAGAATAGCTCTTTAATCTTGATTTATCTTAGGTGAAAAAACCTTTTAGCCGTATGAATAGAGGTGACCCCAGGATTTGAAGATAGGGGGGGTACCACTAAGAGTGGCTTAAGGGTAAGGTTGGGAGTGTCTTAAGGGTAAGGTTAGTGAAGCGTAGGACTTTAATTATGCAGTGAAGAATACTTGTAAGCTGTAGATTTTCTAGCAGTTTTTTGTTTAGAATTGTGTTCGTGATTTTATTTGTTTTTAATTTCAATTAAGAAAAGAATGTGGTCAGAGGAGATGGCAAAAAAGTGGTTAAGAAAGGGGATGGGGCTGATGAGGGGGTGGAAATGAGTTTTAATAAAAATAATTCTAAAAAAGGTTTACTGTAAAGAAAAAACTGATTTTGAAGTTCAAAAAAGGTGTCATTCGCAGGATTTGAACCTGCCCAGTCCCGGTCCTATTTGGAGCCTTCGACCATTGAACCCAGGCGCCTTTTAGTTATAAGGGTGCACAATTAAATATATAAACGTTTTACCAACAATCTATACAGAAATGTGATTTATATTAAAAAGTTACCGGGTGCATGTGGGGCCGCCTCTGCTTATGAATCCTTTATTTAAGAAAACTCTTTCACAATCATGGTTGAGTAGTATGTGAGAAATCCTTCACAACAACAACAACACTGATTCTTTACTCTCAAAGCAACCTACAATCATTTTCATCAATAATATAATGAAACACGTATATATTCATAAATTCATCTTTCATAGTCCAAAACCCACTTTGTGTCATCATAGTCTAGAAATCATGGGTCATGTATGGATTCATGGTATTCAACTTAAAAACATGCAGTTACTTCAATTCATATATAAAAAGACATAAAACCATCAATTAGATCATAGTTGATTGGAACTGATGACATTGAGAAAACCCTAATTTCAATTGGAGATTATATCTTGTAAAATTGGAGAATTTAGGAACCCTATGGAGGAAATCACTCCATAGGTGAATACTATTATAACTAGATGTCAAATTCCCACAATAACTGGAAAATTGGAGATTTGATGTTGAAACCTAGACTTCTTCTTCTTCTTCAAGCTTTAGAGAGAGAAATATTGGGGGAAGAACTTCCATGGAATATGGGGAAATTTGAAGAATAATTTAGAATAGTTAGATTTTAGGCTTAGAATACATATATAGGGCCTCAGATTAGGATCAAAACGACCAAATTTAGACATTAATCAATTAGGAAAAAGACCCAAAAAAAATCCTTAAAAATAACTGCTGAAAACCATCTATGGTTAGACCGGCGGTACGTGGTCCTACTACGAACCGTCCTATGGTCGACCATAGGTAGGGTTTAGGAACTAAGTTTTGGACCCCTAATGATTGGACCAATATACGGTCTAGTGGTCAACCTACGATCTGTAAATGGCCACTGTAGGTCCAAATTTAAGCTTTAAAAATATCTCTAAGTCTGGGGTCACCTACAAGACCTATCTACGACTAGTACATTGAACGAAGGACCATCTCGGTAAACCATAAAAAACGTTCTGGAACTTGTCTTTACAAAATATTTAGCCCTACCCCTTATGGTTCCCACATACGACGCATAGGTGAACCTACGGTCTGCCGGTGGTGTCCGTCAGTACAGACACTAACTAAGAAAATCTAAATTTTTTCCTTCTTTGCAAATTCGAGGTGTTACTACTGTCAGTATTAAAGTATAAACACACGGTAGAGATCGTGTGTCACGCCCCGAGTCTACCCCTGGATGTGGACACGGGACCTAGGATCACGAATGACCCCAAGCTAACCCTGCTGGCATATCATTATCATACTAATTAAACTGAAGTAAGGAAATATTGTACGTAAGCTTAAAACATCATATAAACTGAAATGATGGGGAATATCCAATACTGTCTGAATATATAAAAACTGAGAAGAATTTAAGATACTGAAATAAAACTCAAACACTAAAGTTGAATCTATCTAAGTCTGAAATAAGCCTCTAACTGACTAGAGATACTAGGACATGCCCCAGTTAAATCTAGCAAAACTGAAACTAAAGACTAAAAGTAAAGGAAACATGTATGTCATCATCGAATAATGAGGACTCACCACTGATACTGTTGGGCTGAAGATTGGGAACCGATCTATGCATGTTCTAGAAGCTGGGGATTTGAACCTACATCACCAAAAGATGTAGCGCAGAGTATGCGTCAGTACTTGAAATGTACTGAGCATGCAGAATAAAGTAAAGTTGAAATATATATATAACTAAACAAAGCATATAACTAAGCAATGATGTAAGATAAGCATGATACTATACTGAAAGTACTGAAAATGACCTCACTGAATGCAATGACCAAGTTTATAACATGCTGAGACTGAATACTGGCTGTAACTGATAACCTGGTCAATGCACTAGAATCTGTCTGTGGGAGCTACTAATAACCGACATAAAACCACATGAACTAAATATGGAGTCTGATGTATACGCCTTATCGAGAGGACCCAATATACACTACCAGAGGTATAACGGCATGAATGGCGTAATCACTAAACAGATGCCCATAAAGGGGACTTACAACCTACGGGGGCACGTAGTTATAAGACTTGAGGGTGACTCACGCTAGCCCAACTCGGTCTAAAGCCTACTCCCAACTGAATATATGAAATTTGTAACATACTGAAGTAAACTGGATAGCTCAATAATCTGACATGCAAATCTGAAAATGCAACATTTATATCTGATAATGAAACATTCGAAATTGAGGCATTTATGTTTGTTTATCTGTCTAGCTGATGTAATTCATGAACTAAAAAGAACTAAATAACTAGGGTTCTGAATTTATGCAAGAATCTACGCAAAACAATACTAAAATCATGATAATCAGGGTAGGAACATTAAAGTAACTAAGTCATAATAATCTGCAAAAATTCTAGAAACCCTAGGTCTAGATTATATGGAGGGAATCAAGAATCTGACTGAACTCTACAGACATAATGGGTGAAATGAACCTACTAGTTAAATCCCACATACCTGGTGATGAATTCAACGGAGAGATCTTTCGATTTCGGGGCTGAAGTTGATGTAAACCTTTATGTGTGTTCTTGAGGGTTTCTCAACTTTCTCCTCTGTTTTGCTCTAAGTTTCACTTGATTTTGGTGAATGATTGATTATGTTAGGTTTCTAATTAGTTTACCAGGCTAAAGCTGACCAAAACCACGTAGTTTAGTTGGTTAAACGACGTAGTTTAGGGGTCCAATGCATAAGGAAAAGTCCAAATGACCCCTGACTTAAAAGTCTGACGCAGCTGACCACGGGCTGACTGGCGGTCCGTGGACTGACCCGGTCCATCCTATCAACCATGGATTGGCTTCAGAGAGGAGCTGTCGAGGGGTATGATCCATGGGTCGTGGTCTTACCTACAGTCCGTGGGTCCGGTCGTGGATCGACACTTAGACGTTTTTTAATTAGCTGATTTTGGGGAGGGCTTCACGGGCAATACCACGGGCCGTCATCATGACAACGGCTCGTGAAGGACCCCGTGGTCTAACGTTTGGGCCATTTGAACTCTGCATGGCAACCACGGGTGCCAGTACAGGCCGTGAGGTGGTCCATGGCCCATGAAGGGTCCCGTGGTCCACCTCTAATGGGAAGGGGATAAGTCCACGGGCAGGTCAACAGACCGTGGACCCTATCACGGTCCGTGAACCCTGTCGTGGTTTACTGGTTCAGGTGATCTTCCTGCTACATTTTCTAAGTCTGGTTTCCAAGGTATTACATTACGAGAAAAGATTATCAAGTCAGGGAGCCTTAGATGAGAGTCAAGGAGTGGTAGAGAAAAAGTTTGGCTCTGGGAAGAACAACGCATTTGCTTTGAGTATAAAGGGGATTAAAGGTGCTAACCTGACCACCCAACTCTATACATTAAACATTTATAACAACTCTATGCCCCTAAAGTATTTGAATTGGTATAAAATTACCCTTCATCCACCTTTCGGCCCTAAAATACCCTGACATCCACCTTTTGGCTCAAAAATATCCTTGATGTTAATTCTTTGGCTCATATTTGCCCTTATTTTTAATAGTTCCCTTTAAGTAAAATAAAAAAAATATTTATTATGTTGCCTAATGTGATTGGTCCAAATTTAAACCCTTCTCAAATAAATAATAAAAATCATATTTTTAATTATTTTTATTTATAAAACCACATATGATTCATATTTTTACCCAATACACTTGAAAATAATATTGAAAAAATAATTAATTTCATGATATCTTCCTATTAGCCTATTTTAAATCAACCCCCCAATTTATTATAACGTAACCCAGCTCATAAATGGGGATCCAACTAAAATACATACTCACCCCGGCTAATTGTCCATCTAAAAAAAATTATTAGTTTTATAAATATAAAATTTTCTATCAATTATCCAAATGTCCTTTTCATTTTGTCTTTTTATTCCTTTTTAATCTCTTATTCTTAATTAGGATATTCGGAACTGAAACTTTAACTGAACTCACTTGTTTATATGGTTTTAATTTTTATTATTGTTATGGTGGGATGAGGGTGTGAATAACAGAAATGATTATTTTAATTCTTTTATTTTGAATTTTGGGTACACACAAAAGAAAAATGTAATATTCATACATACTTGCTTAATTAAGTCATTTTTTAATTGAACTAATTATTTCTATAAGAATGCATTGTTATTTTCCTTTTTTTTTCTCTCTATTGTTTGTCATTAATTGAAAAAAAATAAAATTTAAAATAGTGGACACGATCCAAAATTTAAAAAAATGAAAGAGATAGGAAGTGAAAGTGTGGTGGTGGGACGGGGGAGTGTAGAGAGTAGATACCTAACCTTTTCTTTTATTTTTAATTTACTATGACATTGAAAATTAAGTCAATCACATGAGCTTATATATTAAGTAATTTCAAATTATTTTAATGGAAAGGGCCGAAAATGCCCTTAAACTATGAGATTTGGTACAATATTGCCCTCCATCCACCTTATGAGTATGATCCGTTAGAAATAAGGGTATATTTTAGCGAAAAGGTTGACGTTAGGGGTATTTCAGGGCCCAAAGGTGGATGAAGGGTAGTTTTGTACCAATTCAAATAGTTGAGGGACATTTTAGGGCTTCGCCGAAAAAATATTTAGACAAGTAGGTTACTTATAAGGTAATTATAGATATTTATTCTACCTTAATATCACTCAGATTCTAAATATTTTAGATACATTGAGCAAATACAACATTTTCATCACAGTTTGAAACCAAATAAGAATTGGTAACTGCATTTAGCTTTGGTGGAGACATTGAGTCTTGCTCCCACACTTCATAGAAAAATCATTCAACAAAAAATGGAGATGTCAAGCCTCATCATTTTGATCCAGTTCTCTTAGTTCAAATTACTCATATACACATAAGCTTTGACTTCCTTGAAGTTAAAGAATAATTAACAAGTTAAGAAAGCACACCAATGATTTATCACATGACTACTGTAGTTTGTTTCCTAGATCTCGTGTCTCATTGAAATTGTTTGTGCTTTCATCACAATGTTTGTCAAAGTGAAACAAAAATCGCCATTCATTTACAGAAGAAGTAAAAGAAAAAAAAATATTGTTAGAAAGAGAAAATAAACAACATGACACAATATGTGTAACATCCCGCTTTAGAAACAACTAGAAATAGAAGGAAACCATCTTTTTGGAAATAATCAAATTTGGACGGTTTGATAAATTAAGCTAAGTATGAGTCCTGGGTCAACTTCAAACGACCATAAATCCTATCTCATGATGATTTAGGTGTGCTACAAGATACTGTAGAAAATATCTTTGAATTATCTTTCCAACGCCGCCGATTTTGCGCGATTTTGAGTTTGTATGAGGGAGATATGCTCATTTGAAGTTGGGCTGTCTAGATAAGGAAAGTCAACCGGATTTTAGGAGGGCATTATGTTCTTTTCACCATCCAATTAATTAATTTCGTATTTGGTAATTAAGTTGGGTCTAAACTGATTCTATTCAGTTTACGCTTTATCAAACAAGTTAGGGTTTTGAGAGAAGAGAAAAGAAGAGGAGAAAAGAGGAGAAGAAGCAAGGAATCGCCAAGTTCTTGAAGAATTGCTTGAGGATTTCGTCAAGGGGTGATCTCTTTGAGGTATGTGAGATTACATAGCTTGGGTTAGTACACCTACACGCCAATCATGATTATTTCAGCGAATTTATATTCTTGAAGCTTTAGAAATTGAGTTATTCATGGATATGTTTGAAGCTTCTATTGGGTTCTTGATTGTTAGAGTTGTTGAGGAGATTTAGATTCATGAAATTAGATGTCGTTTTGAGTATATTCTTGCATACTTTGATTATGTTGTCGAATCTAAGTGTTTGGGGAAGGAACCAAGTAAATCTAGAGAGTTTAGAGTTGAAAAACGAGTAAGTAAAGTTGGGGATTTTCTGGGCAGGGGCATGGGGCCGTGCGCCACTCAGAGCGCCCCAACCCAGACTCTGAAGTATGGACTCTGGTGCCCCGCGCCACTCAGAGCGCTAGGGACGCCAAGTCTTCTATCTTTTCCCACTTCTTTCCGATTAAGTTCCCTTGTACGTACCTATGTTTCCTAGTTGATCTTGACACTCTAAGGTACGTCAAAACAACATGAAATCATCCATAACATGATATCATGAGCCTTGAATCCATAGTTCAATTCAGGGAAAGTTAAGAGTCAAGTCAAGAAAATTTCATAGAGTTTTCCAAAAGTCTTTTACAAACATTTTAACTTTGTTTTAAGACTTGAGTTTTGAGTTAAGTAAAGAGTAAAGGTTGAAGTTCCTTTCTTTAAAAGAGTGTATGGGGACTATGTATTCCCAAATAGTTTAAAATGTTTTCACATTTAAATAAAAAAGGAAACTGAGGTTTCCAAAAGCGTCTTTGAATTAGTTTTCAAATAAGAGTAAATGCTTTCATAATTAAGCAAAACAGGAAACTTTGATTTCCAAGAGGAGCTTTTTAGCTATGGTTTGACCAATTATCTCGAACCACATAAAGAAACTCCCAGCTCCCATAAACCATGTATCCACCATGGGTAAAAAAAGGTCATACTTTTTAGATGATTCCTTAGTGCTTTTTAGCATATACTAGTGGATCTACTTAGTAGTCATGTTCTATACCCTTGGAAAGGTATAGAACGGCCCTCGAAGTGTGGGGGAAAATGGTGTATCATCACAATAGCTCTTAAGTGGTAGTTTTCGGTTAGAGAAACTCCCACAGAAGTATTTTGTGTACTTATATACACAAATTATTTGTATTTTTCATATATATCCAGAGTTTTATTGTATCTTGGCATACAAACAGAGTTACTAATGTATTTTTAAATACATACAGTTGTTAACCATGTTTTTAAAACTTTTCATTATACTGCACTTATTTAGATTGCTTTATATTGAAATGAGTTCAGTTCAGTTGAGTTAAGTTGACACCAGGTTTGTTCTTTAAGTTCCTTTCAAGCTTATATCTTGTTTTAGTATTCCCCTCGCATGCTCATACATTCAATGTATTGATACCATTTGGCTTGTATCATTTCATGATACAAATACAGGTAACCAGGATCAGCATCCAGCGCATCATTGATCTAGTTGGGCACTCAGATTCTTGTAGTGAGCCTCATTGGTTTCCAGAGGATCCCTTTTATTGCTTTCAGTATTGTTAGTTCATTAGGATGTCGTGGGTGTTGTACTGACGTCCATCTTAGTTGTTTGGAGGCTTCATAGACAGTAAAGTGATGTTAGTTCTTGAGTCTTCTATTTCCTGTTTAATGGTTGATACTTGAGTTGCCAGTTTGGCCAGTGAATGTTATTTTAATACATTCTAAGTATCTATTGAGCAGTTCAATTTACTATTAAAGTATTTTCTTCATGAGTTGAGTCTTCCACTGATTAAGTAAGCCAGGCCAAGGGTTCGCTTGGAGCCAACAATGGTTCTCGAGTGCAAGTCCCGCCCAAGGTGTAGGCTCGGGTGTGAGAAACTTGGTATCATAGCACAAAGTTCAAAAGTCCTAGAGAGTCTATAAATCCGTGTTTGTAGAGTCCTATTGATCGGTGTGAAGCGTGCCATATTTATAATTCGGAGGCTGCAACACTTAGGAAATTATCTTACTTCTTTCATACTCATTTCGTGCGTTAGAGTTTGATCTCTGAAAAGTTTCTTCTAATTCTTGCTTGCGATTGTGTTTGATATTATGCCTCCACGATGAGCTGTCAGAGGTCATCCGGCTAGGAGAAATATTGAACTACAGGAACTAGGGGTACCTAATGCACCCGAAGTGCAACCCCAAAAAGTGGTCGCCAATGCTGAATTTTGTGAAGCTATCTGGATGTTGAGACAAGTTTTGACTAAGCAAGTTGGGCAACAGAGAGGGAATCTATAAGAAGTGGCAGACACTTCAAGGATTCGTGAGTTCTTAAGAATGAACCCACCAAGCTTCACAGGTTCCAGTGTTAATGAGGATCCAGAAAACTTTGTTGAGAAGCTTCAGAAGGTTTTTGAGATCATACATATCGTTGATACTGAGAGGGTGGAACTAGTTCCATACCAAATGAAGGGTGAAGCTAGAATCTAGTTCGATCAATGGAAGAAGAATCGAGCTAAGGGTGCACCACTTGTGAGTTGGGCTTATTTTGAGGAGGCCTTCTTGAGGCATTTCTTTCCCAGAGAACTGAGAGAAGCAAAGGTACGAGAGTTCCTCACTCTTAAGCAGGATTCTTGAGTGTTCATCAGTACAGTGTGAAGTTCACACAACTTTCCTGCTATGCTCTGGAGATGGTTGCTGACAAGAGGAGCAGGATGAGTTTATTCATTCCTGGGTTGTCTCATCTCTAAAGCAACAAAGGTAAGGCAGATATGCTGATAGGGGATATGAACATAGCAAGGCTAATGATCTATGTGCAACAAGTTGAAGAGGACAAGCTGAGGGATAGAGAAGAGTTTAAGAATAAGAGGGCTATGACATCAGGGAATGAGTCCGGGCAGCAAAAGAGTAATGCGAACCGGTCTTCCTTCAAACAGAAACAAAAGGGGCATGCTCCATCATCTGCTAGTGCACCTGCACCAAAGAACAAATGTGAGTACAGTAGTCAGAATTTCAGAGCTAAACTTGTTTATTCTCAGGGTAGTATTGCACAAGGGGGTAGTAAGCCTCCTGCATGTGCTATGTGTGTAAGGAACCACTCAGGGACGTGTCGTGATGGCTCCGCTGGTTGCTTCAAGTGTGACCATAACGGTTATTTTATGCGAGAGTGTCCAAAAAATAAGCAGGTAACGGTAATGGGGGTAATAGAGTACAGTCTTCTTCAGTTGCTCCACCAGATAGAGTTGCATATAGAAGAGCTACTTCAAGGGAAGGCGGAGGAGGAAACCGTCTGTATGCTATCACTAGTCGGCAAGAGCAAGATGATTCTCCAGATGTTGTCACTTGTATGATCCGAGTCTTTAACTTTCATGTTTATTATTTGCTTGATCCAGGAGCGAGTTTATACTTTGTAACTCCCTCTGTTGCGGTGAATTTTTATGTTCTTCCTCACCAAATTAGTGAGCCCTTTAGTGTTTCTACACCTGTCGGTGAGTCTATTCTAGCAGAGAGAGTCTATCATGATTGACCATTTCCGTCAATCACAAGAGCACCATGGCTGATTTAGTTGAGTTGAACATCGTAAATTTTGATATCATTCTTGGTATGGACTGTCTTCATGCCTGTTATGCCTCAGTTGATTGTAAAACTCAAGTTTTCAAGTTACAGTTTCCAAATGAGTCAGTCATAGAGTGGAAAAGTAGTTCACTAGTGCCTAAGGGTCATTTTATTTCGTACCTTAAGGCAAAAAAGTTAGTTTCCAAGAGGTGTGTCTATCACTTAGTCCAAGTTAATGACTCTAGTGTTGAGATACCTCATATTTAGTCAGATCCAGTAGTAAAAGAGTTTCCATAAGTCTTTCCAGATGATCTTCCCGGGAGTTCATCCTGAGAGAGAAACAGACTTCGGTATGGACCTCCTTCCAGATACTCGTCCTATATCTATTCCGCCATATAAGTTGGCACCAAAAGAGTTAAAAGAGTTGAAGGAGTAAATGAAAGACCTCCTAGATAAAGGTGTTAATCGACCAAGTGTCTCACCTTGGGGCACTCCGATCTTATTTGTGAGGAAGAAGGATGGTTCCCTTAGGATGTGTATAAATTACCGTTAGTGGAACAAGGTTACCATCAAGAAAAGTATCCTCTTCCAAGAATTGATGATCTCTTCGATCAACTTCATGGTGCTACTTGTTTCTCTAAGATACACCTCAGATCTGGCTACCATCAGTTAAGAGTAAGGGAATGTGATATTCCAAAGACAACCTTCAAGACCCATTATGGTCACTATAAGTTTCTGATCATGTCGTTCGGTTTAACCAATGCGCTGGCAGCGTTCAAACTTTATGAATAGAGTATTCAAGCCTTATTTAGATATGTTTGTTATCGTGTTCATTGATGACATTCTAATTTATTCAAGAAATGCGGAAGATCATGCTAGTAATCTCAGAATAGTTCTCCAAACTCTGAAGGATAAAGAGTTGTATGACAAGTTCTCTAAGTGTGAGTTTTAGCTGGAGGTTGTGGCATTCTTAGGCCACATTTTTTCCAGTGATGGAATTAGAGTTGTACTCAAAAAATTGAGGTAGTGAAGAATTGGCCTAGACCCACATCTCCAACTGATATTAATAGTTTCTTGGGGTTGGCTGGCTATTATAGAAGGTTCGTAGAGGGGTTCTCATCTATTACGTCCCCTTTGACCAAGTTAACCCAGAAAACAGTTAAGTTTCAATAGTCTAAAGCTTGTTAGAAAAGCTTTCAGGAATTGAAAAAGAGATTGACTACATCCCCAGTTTGAACTTACCAGAATGTACTCAAAGTTTTGTGGTATATTGTGATGCGTCCAAAGTTGTCTTGGGTTATGTGTTAATGCGGAATGGAAAAGTTATAGCTTATGCCTCCAGACAGTTGAAAGTTCATGAGAATAATTACCCAACCCATGACCTAGAGTTGGCGGCCGTAGTTTTTCTTTGAAAATATGGCGTCATTATATTTATAGTGTTCATGACGATGTGTTCACCAATCAAAAGAGTCTTCAGTATGTGTTTAGCTAGAAAGAGCTTAATCTCAGACAGAGGAAGTGGTTAGAATTACTCAAGGATTATGACATGAGTATATTTTATCACCCAGTTAAGGCTAATGTTGTTGTTGATCCCTTGAGTAGATTATCTATGGGTAGTCCCGTCGATTTTGAGGAAGATAAGAAAGACTTAGCAAAAGATGTTCATAGACTTGCAGGATTAGGAGTTCGACTAATTAATTCCACATAAGGAGGAGGAGTAGTAATGAATGGGGCTAAATCATCATTAGTGTCAGAAGTAAAAGAAAAGAAAGACCAAGATCCTATATTGCATGAATTGAAGGAAAATGTTCATAAGCAAAAAGTAATAGCTTGTGAACAAGGGGAGATGGTGTATTGACGTATCAAGGTAGATTATGTGTACTAAGGGTGGATGAACTCCAAGAGAGGATCATGGAGGAAGCTCATAGCTCCAGTTATTCTATCCATCCGGGTCCCAAAAAGATATATGTGACTTGAGAGAAGTTTATTGGTGGAGTAGTATGAAGAAGGACATTGCATAATTTGTTGCTAAGTGCCCGAATTGTCAACAAGTTAAAGTAGAGCACCAAAGGCCTGGTGGTATGGGTTAGAATATAGAACTTCTGGAATGGAAGTGGGAGATGATCAATATGGATTACATCACAGGTTTACCAAGGTCTCGTAGGCAACATGATTCTATTTGGGTGATTGTTGATAGAATGACAAAATCACCCACTTTTTGCCGGTAAAAACTACCCATTCAACAGAGGACAATGACAAGTTGTATATCTGAGAGGTAGTCAAACTTTATGGAGTTCCTGTTTCCATTATTTTAGAGAGAGGTGCACAATTTACTGCATAATTTTGGAAGTCATTCTAGAAAGGTTTGGGCTCAAAGGTGAACTTGAGTACTGCTTTTCATCCTCAGACAGATGGTCAAGCAGAGCGCACTATTCAGACTTTAGAAGATATGTTGAGGGCCTGCGTGATTGTTTTCAAAGGTAACTGGGATGATCACCTACCTCTCATTGAGTTTTCTTATACCAATAGTTACCACTCTAGCATTCAGATGGCTCCTTATGAAGCTCTTTATGGGACAAGATGCATATCTCCTATTGGATTGTTTGAAGTTGGTGAAGCTGGGTTGATAGGACAAGACTTAGTTCATCAAGCTATGGAGAAAGTGAGAGTTATTCAAGAAAGGTTGAAAAATGCCCATAGTAGTCAGAAGTCCTACACAGATGTTAGGAGAAGGGACTTAGATTTTGAAGTAGATGATTGGGTTTACTTGAAAATTTTACCCATGAAGGGTGTTATGAGATTTGGCAAGAAGGGGAATCTTAGTCTTTGTTATATTGGCCCTTACAGGGTATCCAAAAGGATTGGTAATGTATCTTATGAGTTGGAGCTACCACAAGAGTTAGTAGCGGTCCATCCGGTATTTCATGTTTCCATGTTGAAGAACTGCATGGGAGATCCTTAACTTATCATACCTACTGAAGACATTGGTATCAAGGATAGCTTGTCTTATGAGGAGATTCCGGTTCAGATTTTAGACCGCCAGGTTCGCAAGTTGAGAACAAAAGAGGTAGTAACAGTGAAAGTTCTTTGGAAGAATTAGTTTGTTGAAGAAGCCACTTAGGAAGCTTTGGAGGATATGAAGAAGAGATACCCACATCTCTTCGAATCCGGAGAAGATCCAAATTAAGGTACTAATCCTTTTCTTTGTATTTATTTATAAGTTGGCATGTTGTATTTGTTTTTGCTTGTTATGTGTTTGAGTTGAATATTAGATGTTATGCCCTTAGCCTACTAGGAGTAATCGAATTCGAGGGCGAATGTTTCCAAGGGGGAGATATTGTAACATCCCGCTTTAGAAAGAAATAGAAATAGAAGGAAACCATTTTTTTTGAAATAATCAAATTTGGAAAGTTTGACAAATTAAGCTAAGTATGAGTCTTGGGTCAACTTCAAACGACCAGGAAAGTTAGTTGTGCTACAAGATATCGCAGGAAAGTTCTTTGAATTATCTTTCCAACGCCGCCAAGTTTGCGCAATTTTGAGTTTGTATGAGGGAGATATTGAAGTTAGATTGTCTAGATAAGGCAAATCAAAACCGAATTTTAGGAAGGCATTATGGTCTTTTCACCATCCAATTAATTAATTTCATATTTGGTAATTAAGTTGGGGTCTAAACTGATTGGATTCATTTTACGCTTTATTAAAACAAGTTAGGATTTTGAGAGAAGAGAAAAGAAGAGGATAAAAGAGGAGAAGAAGCAAGGAATCGGCAAGTTCTTGATGAATTGCTTGAGGATTTCGTTAAGAAGTGATGCCTACGAGGTATGTGACATAACATAGCATTGGGTTAATTCACCCACGCGCCAATCATGATTTATTGCAGCGAATTTATATTCTTGAAGGTTTAGAAATTGAGTTCTTGATAAATTTGTTTGAAGCTTCTATTGGGTTCTTGATTGTTGGAGTTGTTGAGGAATTTTTGATTTAGATTCATGAAATTAGATGTCGTTTTGAGTAGATTCTTGCATACTTTGATTATGTAGTCGAATCTAAGTATTTGGGGAAGGAACTAAGTAAATCTAGAGGGTTTAGAGTTTAAAAACGAGCAAGAAAAATTGGGGATTTTCTGGGGAGGGGCATGGGGCGTCGCGCCACTCAGAGCGCCCCACTTTATTGTCTAAAGTTTTGGCTTTGGGGAGCCGCGCCTCTCAGAGCGCCCCAAGCCAGACTCTGAAGTTTGGGCTGTGGCGTCTCGCACCACTCAGAGCGCTAGGGATACCAGGTCTTCTACCTTTCCCACTTCTTTATGATTAAGTTCCCTTGTAACATACCTATGTTTCCTAGTTGATTTCTACACTCTATGTTATGGCTAAACAACATGAAATCATCCATAACATGAGATCATGAGCCTTGAATCCATAATTTAATTCTAGGAAAGTTAAGAGTCAAGTCAAGAGAAGTTCATAGAGTTTTTCAAAAGTCTTTTACAAACGTTTTATCTTTGTTTTAAGACCTAAGTTTTGAGTTGAGTAAAGAGTAAAGGTTGAAGTTCATTTATTCAAAAGAGTGTATGGGGACTATGTATTCCCAAAGAGTTTAAAATATTTTCACATTTAAATAAGAAAGGATACTGAGATTTCCAAAAGCGCCTTTGAGCTAGTTTTCAGAAAAGAGTAAATCCTTTCACAATTAAGCAAGAGAGGAAACTATGATTTCCAAGAGGAGTCTTTGAGCTAAGTTTTGAGAAATTATCTCAAACCACATAAAGAAGTATGTTTTTAAACATAAGAGCTAGTATTATATTTTAGGGGTAGTATTGAGCACCGATATTAGGGAGAGTTCAGACAACTCCCAGCCCCCATAAACTATGTAGCCATCATGGGTAGAAAAGGGTCATACTTTTTAGATGATTCCTTAGTGATTTTGAGCAGAGACTAGTGAATCCACTTAGTAGTCAAGTTCTATACCCTCGGCAAGGTATAGGACGGCCCTGGCCGCGTGAGCCAAAACGTTGTAGCATCACAATAGCTCTTAATGGATGGATGTATGTTAGAGAAACTCCCACATAAGTATTTTGTGTTCTTATACACACAGATTATTTGTATTTTCATATACATCCAGAGTTTTATTGTATCTTTGCATACATACAGAGTTACTATTGTATTTCTAAATAGACACAGTTATTAACCATGTGTTAAAAGCTTTTCATTATACTGTACTTATTTATATTGCTTTTATATTGAAATGAGTTCAGTTCACTTGAGTTGAGTTGAGACCAGGTCTGTTCTTTCTATTCCATTCAGGCTTATATCTTGTTTTAGTATTCCCCTCGCATTCTCATACATTCAATGTATTGATACCATTTGGCATGCATTTCATGATGCAGGTACAGGTAACATGGATCAGCGTCCAACGCATCGTTGATCCAGTTTAGAACTCAGAGTCTTACGGTGAACCTCCTTCCTTTCTGGAGGATTCCTTTTATTGATTTCAGTATTGTTAATTCATTAGGATGTCGTGGGTCTTATCCCGATGTCCATCTCAGTTGTTTAGAAGCTTCATAGATAGTAAAGTCATGTTAGTTCTTAAGTCTTCTATTTCATGTTTTAAGGGTTGAGACTTGAGTTGCCACTTTGGCCAGTGAATCTTATTTTAATACATTCTAAGTATCTATTGAGCAGTTTAGTTTACTTTTAAAGTATTTTCTTCATGAGTTGAGTCTTCCGCTGAGTAAGTAAGTCAAGCCAAGGGTTCGCTTGGGGCCAGCAATGGTTCTCGAGTGCCAATCCCGCTTAGGGTGTAGGCTCGGGGCGTGACAATATACTAGTAATAAAAGTTATTAATAGTTTGAAGTTTTGATTCATATATCTCGTGTTCTCATTCAAAGTGTTTCTAATTTCATCAGAATATTTTCCAGAGTGTAAGAATATTCGACCATTGATTCATGAAACAAAGTATTATCAAACAGGTAAAATTAACAGCATGACATGATATACTAGTAATAGAAATTTCATTAACTACTAGGTTGCATCATTGCTTCCTAAATCTCGTGTTCTCATTAAAGTTATGCATTTTAAGCCTCTGTTCAAGACATCAATTACATCCTCTGCTAGAAATATAAAAAGCAATATACTATAACCTAATAATAATTTTTGTTTCATGTAGGGAGTAATTTTTATTAGGACCCACACAGTACAAGAACATTAAAAATAACAACAATTCGATAGTCACCAGGTAACTCATCAAACATATTGAAAGTAGTGAGATTTTTATATTCTCGCGTAACTCATCAACACATTTTAAATAAAATAATATTATTTCTCATGTAACACATCAAACACGTTAAAAATAATGATTATTTATATTCAACGTGTAACTCATCAAGCACATTGAAAATAAAAAAAAATGCATATTCATCATGTTACTTATCAACCACATTGGAAATAACAAAAAATATTCTGTTCATCTTGTAACTAATCAAATACATTGAAAATAATTACAATACAATATTCATCATCTAAGTCATCAAACACATTGAAAGTAAGGACAATTTTATATTCTTCATGTGACTCATCAAACATATTTAAACTAACAAAAATATTATTCATCATATAACTCATCAAACACATTGAGAATAACTGTAATTTTATTTTCATATATTATGCAAATCATCAAACAAAATGAAAATAACGTAAATTTTATGTTTATAATGTAACTCATTAATTTATAACCAAACCCATATCAAAAAGAGGTATAGGAATCGAGCTAAATGCAACTTCTTGCCATATTTTGCTTTTCCTATTCTAAATGCATCATTAACTCGTATTTGGTTATTTTTTGGCTACTAGAGAGAAATATTATTAAAGATAACCTTTAACATAATATCATATAAAAAATTGCTCCAAAGAACATTTGATCATCATAGTAAAATATTGATATAGAGGAGGACAGTTGTACTATGGTATCATCTGGCAGAACGAGCCTGAACCTTCAGCCTTGCTAATTATCATATATTAATCATGTTGCAATGAGTCCCTGAGATTAGAGAACAACCTTAAAATAATCATACAATCGTTATTTTATTTGTCATTGGGCTGAGAGAGAAGCATAAACACCCCCTAATAGAAACATTGTCTCCTATACCCCTGGTTGGTATAGTTTTTCAAGTTGTCAAATCGATCTAGAAAATAATGACAATCATGAATATCATAAACGTAGATAAGTTTCCTTTCACTTCAGAAAGGAAAGACTATAATTAACCTTAAAAATTTAAATCCAATGAGAGCAAAGAAAAGAGCATCAAATCTATGAGGTCTTCGAATCCTTTTCTCCAATGAGGGCATGTCTAGCAAGATAGTTGTCCAATTATAAAGAGAGACCTTTTACCCCCAACAACTTCCACCCAATTTTTCACATACATGGGAATCCAGTTATCTGAGGCTATAATGGATTTTGAAACATACCTCAGTTGCAATATAAAAGTGATGAGGGGAAGCTTTGAGTGATTTGACGGGCAAATTTGATGATTTCTTGGGGGAAGGGAAGGGATTTTCGTTATCTGCCATGGTAACTATGCAGAAGGCACAAACTAAATGAATGTGGAAGTTGGGTTCATTTAGGGTTTTTATAATTGAAACAATTACATGGATGGTCCCTTTTTCGGGATATTTAGCCAATATCGTCCCTTATTTATATAAGTAGGTTATTTTATCATTTAAATATAATTCTTAGCATATTTAGTCCCTAGTAGTTGAGCACCTTTTATCAAACAATAGAATGGACCTAAAATAAACAATGATTACAAAAAACACGATAATATCAACCAACTGGATCAATTTGATTAAAATTTAGGAACTAAATATACTTGGGAATATATTTCTAGGTTAAGTAGATTAATGGGACAATATTTTGATAAAGAGCTCTACTTTTTATCTAGAAATCAAATTTTAGTCACCAAAAAATGTATAATTAAAAAGTAGTCGATCCTTAATGAAAAATTTAAAAGTAATATTGCTAGCACTTAAATTTTCTGGTTCTATTATATCATTCATATATACCTGAGAAAGAACATGATATTTTTGGTTCTTTTGTATCTTCATATATATCTGAGAAAAAATGTGACATTTCTTGTTCTATAATATCATTCATATGTACATGAGAAAGAATGTGGCATTTCTGGTTCTATTTTATCATTCATATTTATGTGAGAAAGAATATGACATTTCTGGTTCTATTTTATCATTTTTTTAAAAATCCTCAGTTGAAGTTGATGCTCGCATCGTAATAGAGAATTTGACCTCGATCCCTACCTTGTTAAATTAAGAAGATAGTTTACAATAGAGGAAATCATAAGACCACAAAACCATTGCACCAGTAACACAGAAAAAAGGAAATATCAAAGAAATGAACTGCCATATCCAATAGTTTCCGAAAGGAAGACTTCTTAAGCCGAAGAAACTCACGGTCAAAATCTTTATTTAGCACCTTCAAGGTGGCTCATAAAAGCATTCCACGGTCCCAAAAATCATCGACATATCTATGGACTTCAGCTAGTCCACATCCTTTCTCAACTCAGCAATTGCGGCCTTTAAGGCCGTCATCTCATCAGTGGGTCTCTGACCTCTCTCACATACCTCTATCCTTGACGTGAGGGCATCAATAGACTCTCTAAGAGGTGTCAGAACAGCGGTGAGAGCGTTCTCAATAATCCTAGGGATTGCGGCCTCTAGCCTGGAGGCATGTATATAAGTAGAATGGGCTAGATGACTCATCCGTAGTATCATAGCCTGGGTGAGCGGAGGTCGATAGGCAGCAGTACTAGGAATAGACCTAAGAGGCAGGGGAGTGGTAGAAGAAATTGGAGTCATTGAAGGGGAAGTACTGGAGATACCTGAAGGCCCAATGGCGGGAATAGGCAATACTGCCTCTGCCGGTAAAGTCTCAATGTCCATAGCCGGGGATGAATCTACTGGGGCTACCTTCTTCTTCTCAGCCTCATCCTTCAAGTAATCAGCCTCAATGTGCTGGATATGGGTAGAGGAGATGGGAATCACTTCCACGTCCTTCTTCTCATCGCGTGGCACCCAGGCTCGTCTACATAATTCTGTGATCAACACCGGAAACAAGAGAGACATCTAGCGCTACTTGGCCCCTATGGCCATCTCTTGGCCTACAATCATGCCCAAATTTAGGCACCTCCTATCAAAGATGGAGCCAAGACAAGACGCCTTAGTGTGGCAGAGAATAGACTCATTCTGGGATGGCATGATTGTCCTACTGATAAATCATAACCAGTACCTCGGTGCCACATTTAGATTTTTTTTCTCAATGGGTACTCCTGCTTCAATCCACCTATGAGTAGCATCTGAAAGTAGAGGCGCCAGCCAACTTTTCATGTCCTCCAGTGAAGTTGCCTTGATCATACTCTGGTAGTCGTCAGCAATATTCTCTCTTACACTCCAGAACTACATTGATAGCATCACTGTCACACTTCACTTTCTTAGCCCGGACAACAACATAGTACACTGGCTTGAACGTAGCTGCTTTCCTCTTTCCTTGTGGCACTAGATTTCCATGGGCAGTGTAAAAATCTCGGACCCAATTAGGAATGTAAGGGCCGAGGGGTTTAGTAAAATTCTGGAACATGTGGGATTTCAAGGTGCGCCAGATCTCTGGATATCTGTCCACCACACCGTCTGTGGACAATCTCTTCTCCTCGATAAAAGTCCTCAGTCTGTCGGCCTTTAGTCAGCAGGTGGTGCTGGGACCATAACTTGGTCTGGAACAGGAGGAGGAGCAGGGGTCTCAGTCACCCTGATCCTAGAAGGATCACGCATCTTCTTGTAGCGTAGCTTAGCTCTCAGAGCCAATAAGAGCTGATCATCCTCATGCTCAGAAATGTCAGCCTTAGGGTCCAGGTTCTCTCCTTCGCTCTTAGAAGTGGTGAGGTGAGTAGTGTAAACTCCCTCACAGTTGGAGCTGACCTCCGATGACTCAGAAGCGGGCATCTTTCCCTTTCCTTTACCATTCCCACCTGTGGTAGGAAGTTTTGTTGCTTTTTCTTTGGATGTAACTGCATCCTCATCAATTGTGATTCCCTTTGCCCGCTTGTGGGGCGGCATGTCTCGTCTTGCTACTTTTGGTCTAGCCATATCTGCAAAACACACCAAAAAGAGTTAGAAATAATTCAAGTAAATAATCAAAACTTATTTGCAGAATAACTCGCCGAACCGATCGGCGAGTCGCCGAACCGATCGGCGAGTCGCCGAGTCTCTTTGGCGAGCCAGAACGGGGTCACCGAAAGAAATGGCTTGAAAATATCCCAGAAAAATAGCTGGTCAATAAAGTGCAGGACCCTTCGGTGATTCGCCGATACCATTCGGCGAGCTCAAACTAACCCGCCGAAAGTTACAATGTGTTTTAGGGGTTAGGGGCACATAAAAGGCTATCAAGGGGAACTTTTGGCGAGTCGCCAAGTGAACTCGGCGAGCTCAAGCTTCCTGTCGAAAGTTATAGACTCTAAACTAGCCAAAAACACAAAATTAAGGGCGATCTAGGAGGACATTGGCGAATCGCCGACCAGTTCAGCTAGCTCGACCCAGCTTGCCAAACTACCCAACATGCCAATTATCAACCCTGTTTCCCAATATCAAGCCTGCAGCGCCCGAAATCAAAATCAAACAACACACTTATGCAATTAAATTTAGACCCATACGACCCAAGACACCGGGGTACTCGGACTTCCCCCAATTTGGACAAAATTGGCCATTTGATGACTTTTCCCCTTAAGAATGACGTCAAACGCTCCATCATTGGGCAAAGTACGTCATTTAGCACAATTTGGGTTACTTAGACTTCACCCAACTAGACCCATCAACCAATTTAATGCAACCCAACAAATTATGATCAATTTTAAAGCACAAAACTCGGGAAATCAACAATTTAGGCATTTTAAGCACATTTACGAAACTAAAGTAGGCAGACTAGCACAACAACTACGATTTCAGTACAGGCTCAGCACACATCAATAAGATTTAAACAATTTCATTCAAGTTCAAGTTTGGGGTTTGGAAAACCAACCTTAATGCCGAAATAAGAGTTTGAAATGCTAGGCGACAAAGAAATCCAACTCCGAGCACGAGATCAACGGATAAAAAGCGATAAAAATAGTAACAGATCGTAAAATCTAGAGTGTGGGTGCAAGTTTACACGGCAAAAATTGAGGGAATATGAAAGATTTTGAAATTTTAAATCTTTGGCCTTTAAAAACCTTTGAGTTTGCAGCCCATTCTCCAGTATTAGTCATCCTCACCGAACCACTCGACGATTCACCGAGTGGTAACTTACCTCGCCGAGTTTTACAGGATCTCCCATTAATTTGGGGGTCCAAACGACGGACAAAGTCAGGCTCGTCGACCTGTTCGGCCAGTCACCAATTCATCCATGGTCCCGTTGAGTTTTATAGGCTCCTTCTTGAAATATTGGTGAGTCCAATGGCGGTCCAAGTTGGGCTGGCTGATGCCGATTGGACTCTTCGCTGGCCAACCTGCATTTTTCAAACACAATCCACATTTCAACCTGCACAAACAACACCCATTATTCAAAAACAAACACAAAGCATTAAAAACTTAGGTTGCCTCCCACGAAGCAACTTAGTAAATGTCATGGCACGACGCAAGTACCCATTAAAGCTTCATTCCTAGGGTTCACCATAGTATC
>JAJOOH010010513.1:0-18211 GCA_029582605.1 Solanum gracilifrons | reverse complement strand
AACGAAAGAATTATCAATGCATGCAAAACACTATTCAAGAATTACTTATTTACTATTCATACTTTGTTAATCGCTCATGGATCCCACAACCCTAGTTGGGAAGTTTAGTTACCCATAATAGCAAGAACACAATTCATAATGTTAGATGAAGAAATCATGAACTTACGTAAAGTGAATAACAAACCCAGAAATTCAACTTGAATTGCAAAGCCAAAATCTTCAAAACGAACTTAGGAAATCAATAATTGTTAGGTTTTCCAATTAATCTCCCAAGTCACAAAGTAAAACTAGAATAATAATGTCTAACCCCCAAAAACGAGGTTTACATGTCCTATTTATAAAAAACAAATCCTAAATTAAAAGGGAAACAAATTAAGGAAAGTTTGTTCAGGTACGCGTTTTCATTTCACGAGACTGACTTACGGACCGTCGATTCATCTACGGTCCGTAAGTCCCTTCCGTCAGCCAGGACTTAGAAATATTTCAGATTCCAAAAATCAGCTTCTCTGAAGCAAACGACAGACTAGCAGTACGGACCATAGATCTATCTACAGTCCGTCAATCCCCTCCGTAGCTCCACACTTAGAATCTTCAAAAATCAGGTACTGGAACCCTCGAGTATCAATCTACGGATCAACAGTGTGGTCTGTAGATCAATCTACGGACCGTCAATGGCCACCGTGGTTCCACACTTTGTCAGATTTCCCTGATTTGTCTTCCATACCTTGCCTGCTGATCTACGGTCATCACGTACGGGCCGTCTATGGACCTATGGTCCTTAGATCACCTCCATGAATGCCCTTTTACTGCATTTCTTTCGGCTGTCCCTATACTTCCGCGCCTGAACATTTTTCCTGCAAAATATGATAAAAACACATAAAAACCAATACAAAAAGGCCCTAGATACACACAACTTGTAAGTGAAATGTATTAGAAATACCGTAAACTCACGGTATATCAGATCACTAGTCGCCAAGAGCAAGAGAACTCTCCAGATGTTGTCACTGGTACGATCAAAGTCTTTACTCTTAATGTTTATGCTTTGCTAGACCCAAGAGAAAGTTTATATTTTGTGACTCCTTATGTTGCAAATAAGTTTGATGTTCTTCCTGAGAAACTCTGTGAACCCTTTTGTGTTTATACACCTGTTGGGGAGTCTATTCTAGCTGAGCGAGTATATCGTGATTGTGTCATTTTTGTCAATCACAAGGACACCATGGCTAATTTAGTCGAATTAGACATAGTAGATTTTGATGTCATTCTTGGTATGGACTGGCTTCATGCCTGTTATGTCTCAGTTGATTGTAGAACTCGAGTTGTCAAGTTTCAGTTATCAAATGAGCCAGTCTTAGAGTGGAAATGTAGTTCTGCAGTGCCTAAGGGTCATTTTATTTCATACCATAAGGCAGGAAAGTTAGTTTCCAAGGGGTGTGTCTATGACTTAGTCCGAGTTAATGACTCTAGTGTTGAGATACCTCCTATTCAGTCAATTTCAGTAGTAAGAAAGTTTCCAGAAGTCTTTCCTGATGATCTTCCCAAAGTCGCTTCTGAGAGAGAAATAGACTTTGGTATAGACATTCTTCCAGATACTCGTCCTATATCTATTCCACCATATAGAATGGCTCCAACAGAGTTGAAAGAGCTTAAATGATTGATGATCTTTTCGATCAGCTTCAAGGTGCTACATGTTTCTCTAAGATAGATCTCAGATCAGGCTATAATCAATTAAGAGTAAGGGAATATGATATTCCAAAGACAGCTTTCAGAACCCGTTATGGTCATTATGAGTTTTTGGTCATTTCCTTTTGTTTGACCAATGTGCTTGCAACATTCATGGACCTTATGAATAGGGTATTCAAACCTTATTTAGATATGCTTGTCATCATCTTCATTGATGACATACTAATCTATTTGAGGAATGAAGAAGATCATGCTAATCATCTTAGAGTAGTTCTCTAGACTTTAAAAGATATATAGTTGTATGCCAAGTTCTCCAAGTGTGAGTTTTAGCTTGAGTCTGTGGCATTCTTAGGCCACATTGTGTCTGGAGAGGGAATTAAAGTTGATACTCAGAAAATTGAGGCAGTGTAGAATTGTCCTAGACCCACATCTCCAACTGACATTAGGAGTTTCTTGGGTTTGACTGGCTATTATAGAAGGTTCGTAGAGGGGTTCTCATCTATTTCATCCCCTTTGACCAACTTAACTCAGAAGACAGTGAAGTTTCAATGATTTGAAGCTTGTGAGAAAAACTTTAAGGAATTGAAAAAGAGGTTAACTACTGCCCCAGTATTGACCATACTAGAAGGTACTCAAGGTTTAATGGTGTATTGTGATGCATCTAGAGTTGGCTTGGGTTGCGTATTAATTTAGAATGGCAAGGTTATAGCTTATGCCTCCAGACAGTTGAAAGTTCATGAGAAGAATTACCCAACCCATGATCTAGAGTGACCCGATTTAGTGTTTGCTTTGAAAAAATGGCGACATTATTTGTATGGTGTTCATGTTTATGTATTCACTGATCACAAGAGTCTTCAATATGTGTTCACTCAGAAAAAGCTTAATCTCAAACAAAGAAGGTGGTTAGAATTACTCAAGAATTATGACATGAGTATTCTTTATCACCTAGGTAAGGCTAATGTTCTTGCCGATGCTTTAAGCAGGTTGTCTATGGGTAGTACCGCCCATGTTAGGGAAGAAACGAGAGAGTTAGCAAAAGATGTACATAGACTTGTAATGATTCCACAAATTGGACTCATTTAGGGCTTTATTTTAATAGAAAGAGTGTCCTTGAATGCTTGTTTTATCTCAATACCTGATTAAAATGCTGAAGTTTCAGGTATTTGAAGTTTTAGTGGAAGCGTGGACACTTAGGCACAAAACGGATCAAATAGGGCTGAAAAGAACAAGAAATGGAATCCTGTGGATCGCCGAGTTTAACTTGGCGAGTTGCCGAAACGACATGAACCGCCTTTCGTTCCAGTACACGAAGCCTTGAAGAAAGTGCATCGAAAGGCGAGAAAAGAAGCAGTCAGCAAGTCGCCGATCAGTTTCGCGGAGCAGTACTATACCGCCCAATGATCCAGAATGCGAGGATGCTAAAGGCAAGACACTGAAGGAAATGAGCTGACCTAAAGGCGGATCGCCGAGTTCATCGGTGATCTCGACTAATGTCGCCGACCAATCCTCCGCAGCACAATCTGTGAAAACTATAAATACTAGTTAGAATTGTATTCTTAAGTGCTCTCTTTTAGATATTTGAGGAGAATTTTGGAGTGGAACAATTATTATTATTATTTTCACTTTAGAACATACTTTAGTGGATATTTTCTCTCAAGTCTGGAGAGGGTTTTGTGGAGACTTGAAGAAATGAGTTCTTCTTCCCCAAGTTTGGAAGTGGGTCTTCTCTATTCATTTTTCTTTGCTTAATTTAAGGTTTAATTTCTTATACCCGATTAATTTCATTATCATGTTATGTATACTTTCTTATTTCTTGATGTGTGGCTAAAAACCCCCATTCTTGGGGTGTGATTTAGTAAATATAGGTTGATATTCTTGTTGGGTCTTGCTTGCTGATAGGTTAGATGTATTTTAATGGTTATTTCACCTAGTGGTTGTGGTTTAATCTAAAGGGTTTGTAGTTGCAAATACAAAGCCACCCATGTGTTTTCGGCTAGCCCCATAGGGAGGTCGCGAAACCAAAACCACTAGACTGATGGCCTAAGAAGTGGGTCGACATGAGGTTCAGCCCGAGAGGGTGAGCCCTAGTCCCATATCCTTACACTCAGCTTGAGAGAGTGAGTGGGGTAAGGTATATGCTGGTCTTCATGTGGCAAATGGGTGTCCGAGAGGAACGCATTTGAGACGGGGTAAGTTGCTCGAGAGGGAGCTTATTTCAATTTAAAGCTTAGCCTAGTCACTATTATTTTGCAAATTTCTTATCGAAAGCATGTACCCAACAATTTATCTCAACTTGTATTGCGGTCACATCCCAAGAACCTTTCCCCATACTTGATTTTCTTGTTTATTTTGTTGTTTTAATACTTGTTACAAAACCCCCTTTTGATAGTTGACACTTTTGTGTCACCCCCTTTAATTTACAATGTCTTTTATCACAAATGTCTTTAACTACGACTAACTTGAATGAAATTCTAATTGGTTATTAATTCTCAAAACCCCTCCCTTGGGACACGACCCCAACCCTTGGTTGGGTTACTATATTATCGATGATCGTAGACACTCATACTGTAGGTCAGTATCGTTGGTCACAATATGCATCAAAATGGTGCCGTTGCCGGGGAGTGGTGTTATGTGAGAATTTTCAGTCTAATAGAATTGTTGTTCTTGTTAGTAGTAGTTTACTCACCTACTTTTTGGTTTTGCCTAGTTGTTTGTGTGTTGAGGCAGAAGAACTTGACTGACATCGCTGAACGGGCGGGAACTGGACGGCTTTTGCATGCCACAGGTTTAAAAGTCCTATTTCACTCACTTTCTCTCATTTCTTCATCCTACAAAACTCACACCTACACCCTAGTTTTATATTTATTGCAGTTTTAGAATATTGTGGTTTATTGATTTGTGTGCGGATTTGGATTGCATTGCTGCTTGGCACTTCGTTAGCATTTATTCAGCATCTAAGGTTGGTAGTCTGAACCTTACGTTTAAAAATATTATAATTGTACTCATTTGCATAGTGATGAAAGTGTTAAACCTCTGCTGAGTCTCTGAGTTACTGGGATTACATGTATTTTCTATCATAGTGTGGTACCTAGTGCATTATTCGAGGAGTTCCCACTTAGCTATATGTTGAGTTGGATTGTTACTGATGGGAATATAAGTTTCTATGTGTCTTCCTTGAAATTGAGTTATGTGCGCATAAGCTATATTGTCTGAGGTTGCTAGGTGAGAGTCAAAATGATGGGTTGATAATGGACATGTTGAGTTGATAGGCGAGGTGACTGAATTCCACCTGAGCAGTTCGCCTACCAGCTCCATTTCGCTCTTAACTGCGCGTTTTATGTATTGATTGACCTGTGACTCTCGGCGGTCAGCTTAGTTCACACAATACACTCGGTGACGCGCCGAGAGAGAATTTGTTCACCTTTTACCTGCGCCATTGTATCATTTGTACATCATTTTAAATGATTAGCCGGAGAAATTCCACACCTAGAAACACCATTTTTGCTCCTATGTGAATCTATATTTAACTTAGCCTCGAAGTTTTTACAGAAATGGCTAGATAAAAAATCGCAGGGAGAGATGCTCCACCAAGGCACATAAGATCACGAGAATTTAGAAACGAGGAAAAGAGAGCCGAGATGGCCAGGCAAAGAAAGTACAACAAGAAAGCTAGGAAAAAGAAACGAATTCCTTTCAATCTTAATGTCTGTCCATGTGATCGGAGCTTAGTTAATGCAGTGCATGCCTTCAGAGCAGCTCAGGAGATAGATCAGATGAATGCAACAAATCTTGCTGCAGAGGCTAAGGCAAAACCAAACAGTGGAGACCAAAATGACAATGCTCCAGGGACCATTGTTTTATTTCAGAAAAATGCATCGGGCACTGATGCCCAAACAAATGAAGTGACTGCGTAAACAGGATCCCCTCTTTACCTCCCTCTCTGTTTTTCTTTATTTGACCTTTTGGATATTTATTACTTGCATTTGAGGACAAACACTTTTATTTGTGGTGGGGTGAGGCCCACACCTTTTGTGTTGACAGTCATATTTTTTTCTGTATATATTTGGGCTGTCTATTTTAATTTGTGTTTTAAATACTACTTTTCTGTGGATGTTTGAGCTTATGGCTCCTGTTGTTTTAATAGCAAAAATAATTTTGAGCCTTCGAAAAAAATTTCGCAACTTCTTGTGTTGAAAGTGGCTATTCTTTTGCAAAAAATTAAGACTCGGTCGCGATCAATACCAATGACTTGAATAGTGATCTCAATTGAACAAACATGAATGCATGGCTACAACGAGGCCAAATGAAGTTACATAGACAATATGTGCACTCTTTGCATCTCTTTGTGACTAGCCATTTGTCGAATTGATTTTCTTGTGAGGATCGTTGAATGCTAGTGAACGTGTCTAGTCTTGTTTGACTGAAGTATCGATGCCTTGTGTGATTAGCTTACTTTGAACCTTGCATGAATAAACCTAGAATTTTCCCTGTTAGTTTGATTGATTTAGAAAGGTTTACTCTTGAGATGATCTTAGGCAATTTTAAAGAGTGTGAGCCAATTTGACATATACCTCTTTTTGTGGCCTACCTGTGAGCATGCGAAACTCTCTTGAACACCCTTTGAGCCTTATCTTTCTTTAGAAGAACCTTGATAAAACCTAGACCTTACTTGATCCACTACCTATAATCCTCTTGAGATGTGTTTAGTGAATAGCCAACTTAGGCCAAAAGTCTAAGTTGGGGGTGTGGTGAAAAGGAAAAGGAAAAGCCAAGAAGTGCAAGAAAGTCTCCTAAACCTATGGAAACCCTCCATATAAAAGAAAAGAGAAAAAGAAAGAGAAAAGAAAAAAAAGAAAAAGAAAGTCGTGGAATAAAAGTGCAAAAGAAACTGGGTTTCCAAGCAATACTTGGAGAACGAATAATAGGATGAATTATGAGCACTATAAGAAGAATTGAGAAAGGAAGGGAATAGGATATTTTGAGAACATCACATTTCACGAGGATGAAAGTCATTGAGCCTAAATGATCATTCCTTTGCACTCAACCCCATTACAAGCCTTAGAAAGACCTTTTTGATCTTGAGTAAGCTGAATCGAAAGTCAATTGGAAAATAAGGGCAAACCTATGGGTAAAAACATGCATTGTGTTCCTCTTTTTGAGTGTGAGCGTTGTATCTGATTCCTAATCTTAAATTGAATCATACATGTGCGTGAATATGGAATCATTCGTTGTGCGAGGGAATTTAGATATTTTTGTTGAGCTTGAACTTGCATGAGTAGCAAGTATTGTGAGCATGAGAATCTTTGGTGATGGTGTGTCACAATTTGAATCTTTGAGTACACAATTGATCCTTGCATAAGTAAATTGAGTCTTATTGTGTGCATTCATGATTTAGTATTATGTAGCACTATTTGAGGCACCCCTTTTGAACAGCTGGACTTGAGTTTGCTTGAGGATAAGTAAAAGTTTAAGTTGGGGTGTTGATGAGTCCACAAATTGGACTTATTTAGGGCGTTATTTTAATGGAAAGAGTGTCCTTGAATGCTTGTTTTATCTCAATACCTGATTAAAATGCTGAAGTTTCAGGTATTTGAAGTTTTAGTGGAAACATAGACACTTAGGCGCAAAACGGAGCAAATAGGGCTGAAAAGAACAAGAAATGGAATCCTGCGGATCGCCGAGTTTAACTTGGCGAGTTGCCGAAACGACATGAACCGCCCTTCATTCCAGTACGCGAAACCTTGAAGGAAGTGGATCAAAAGGCGAGGAAATGAGCAATCGGTGAGTCGTCGATCAGTTCTGCGAAGCAGTACTGTACTGCCCAATGATCCAGAATGCGAGGATGCTAAAGGCAAGACACTGAAGGAGATGAGCTGACCTAAATGTGGATCGTCGAGTTCATCGGTGATCTCGACTAATGTCACCGAACAATCCTCCGCAGCACAATCTGTGAAAAATATAAATGCTAGTTAAAATTGTAGTCTACAGTGCTCTCTTTTAGAGATTTGAGGAGAATTTTAGAGTGGAAAAATTATTATTATTATTTTCACTTTAGAACATACTTTAGTGGATATTTTCTCTCAAGTTTGGAAAGGGTTTTGTGGAGACTTGAAGAAATGAGTTCTTCTTCCCCAAGTGTGGAAGTGGGTCTTCTCTATTCATTTTCCTTTGCTTAATTTAAGGTTTAATTTCTTATACCCAATTTATTTCATTATCATGTTAGGTATAATTTCTTATTTCTTGATGTGTGGCTAAAAACCCCCATTCTTGGGGTGTGATTTTGAAAATATGGGTTGATATTCTTGTTGGGTCTTACTTGCTGATAGGTTAGATGTATTTTAATGGTGATTTCACCTAGTGGTTGTGGTTTAATCTAAAGGGTTTGTAGTTGCAAATACAAAGCCACCTATGTATTTTCGGCTAGCCCCATAGGGAGGTCGCGAAACCAAAACCACTAGACTGATGGCCTAAGGTGTGGGTCGACATGAGGTTCAGCCCGAGAGGGTGAGCCCTCTATATCCTAACACTCAGCTTGAGAGAGTGAGTGGGGTAAGGTGTAGGCTGGTCTTCATGCGACAAATGGGTGTCCAAGAGGAACGCATTTGAAACGGGGTAAGTTGCACGAGAGGGAGCTTATTTTCATTTAAAGCTTAGCCTAGTCACTATTATTTTATAAATTTCCGATCAAAAGCATGTACCTAACAATTTATCTCAACTTGTATTGCGGTCACATCCCTAGAACCTTTCCCCATACTTGATTTTCTTGTTTATTTTGTTGTTTTAATACTTGTTACAGAACCCCCTTTTGATATTTGACACTTTTGTGTCACCCCCTTTAATTTACAATGTCTTTTATCAAAAATGTCTTTAACTACGACTAACTTGAATGAAATTCTAATTGGTTATTAATTCTCAAAACCGCTCCCTTAGGACACGACCCCAACCCTTGGTTGGGTTACTATATTATCGACGATCGTAGACACTCATACCGTAGGTCAGTGTCGTTGGTCACGATAAGTATCAACTTGCATGCCTGGGAATCCGACTAATGGGTTCCACAGAAGGAGGCGTAGTTGTGATGAATGGGGCTGAATCATCATTAGTATCAAAAGTAAAAGAAAGAAAGACCAAGATCCCATTTTGTTTGAATTGAAGACAAATATTCATAAGCAAAAAGTAATGGATTTTGAACAAGGGGGAGATGGTGTGTTGAAGTATCAAGGTAGGTTGTGTGTGCCAAGGGTGGATGAACTCCAAGAGAGGATCATGGAAGAAGCTCATAGCTCCAGATATTCCATCCATCCGGGTTCCACAAAGATGTATCGCGATTTGAGAGAAGTTTATTGGTGGAGTAGCATGAAGAAGGGCATTGCAGAGTTTGTTGCTAAGTGTCCGAATTGCCAACAAGTTAAGGTAGAAAATCAAAGGACTGGTGGTTTGGCTCAGAATATAGAGATTCCAGAATGGAAGTGGGAGATGATCAATATGGACTTCATCACAGGTTTTCCAAGGTCTCGCAGGAAGCATGATTTGATTTGGGTGATTGTTGATAGAATGAAAAAATCAGCCCACTTTTTGCCGGTAAAGACTACCCATACAACAGAAGACTGTAACAACCCGAAAATATAGTAAGGCCAAGCTAAAGTCTAATGGAAACTAGTAACTGTGACTAGAGCCTTACGTGTGAGCTTTTGAGTTTGATGTTTGGTTTTAGGTTGTATATTGACTTCTCGAGCTTAGGTTGGGGTGTCTAGGGGTTAAACGTCAAGGTACGACCCCCCAAGAACCAACCAAGGGTCCTTGAGGGGGACCCTAAAGCCTAACCCCAAGGCTTCCCCTTAAAGCAAAAAACTATCAAAATGTGTGACCTACGGATGGCCATCTACGACCAGTAGGTCAATTGACACCCCGTAGGTCTTGCTCCATAGGTCAAGGCATGTTGAGGTCTGCAACTTCAAGCTTCAGTCCCTAACCACGAGGCAAACAACGGCCAGTAGACCCATCCACGATCCGTGGATGGGTGGGTGTAGTGCTGCCAATTTTTGGAGTTTTAGTTTTTAGTTAGGTGTTTGGGAATTAATTAGGAGTCATGATTGTTTTAGAAATTTCCATGATCTCCTTATGTTATGCATGTTTCCGAAAGATTCTTATTTTGTATAAAATGGATTTTTCATGATTTACATGTTCCTCATGTTGTTGTGCATTCTAGTATGGTGATGAACATACTTTGTTGATTGTATTGAGCTTGCTTTTAATGAGAAAATGTAATTCTTCCTATGACTATGTGATTAATGATGTTTAGAGGTGATGGTATAGGTTCACTCCTAAGGGGGAGATGGTATGCCTAGCTAATATTGTTGTTATGTGCTTATATGTTGCCATGGATTCTTTATATATTGCATGTTCATGAAAACTTGTGTTTTGAAAGAAAATGAGTTTATGTGAATTGTTTCCCTCGTGTTTTGGTGCTTTGAGTAAACGTTGCCTATTGTACTTCATGAGAAGAATCTATGGACATGTTTTAGTTAGGAGATGGTAGTTCCTCCTTGAACATGACAAGTGATGAGGATCTCATGCATAAATAGGTTGTTCAGATATAGTTCATACTTTCTTGTATTGCATTGAACATGTAAAGTTTGAGTTGATGTTTCCTCCTTTCACATTATCATTCATAGTGTTTTCATGAGAATTAGCCTTTCAATCAACACAATAACATCATCATCATCCTAGACAAGTCATACATGAACATGTGTAAAGGGTAAGGGGATAATAGCCTTTCAACAATACCTCAATATATACAATAGTCATAGGATCTTTACCTTTCTAAGTAAATCATAAGTTCACACACAAACCTTGTCAACATGCACAAACCTTCACAATATGCCCTTCAAGGCTATGGACCAACTCATTCCAAACATATAGCAATAACACATTAGATAAGGGAATACCATGATCCAACAACTCATTAATACTTTAGTCACATCATGATTGGCACTTTACACTCCAAATATTCATAAACATGCATATAGTATATGATCAAATCAATTAATGTTTGGAAACATTACCCTAAACCAATTCAAGTCTAGGTGATCTAATCTATGGCCTTGCTGTAGAAATTCATTATTCTTGGAGGATCACCTTTAAACCATCAGCTAGCCTCTTTCATGGCACAACCCTAGATTATATCAATTCACCTTAGAAATCTTAGGTTAATCAAGTATACATTTAAAATCATACTTAGATCATGCAATTACATCATTATTAACTCACATCCAATCAATTGGACGAACTCGCAAAAACATCACATAATGTAAAGAAGAATTATAGCTAGGGTTGGGGGTCTCATGGATTCTTGAAGGATTTCAAGTTAAAGTCATATTAAATCAATCATGCATTCATAAACAAACCTAATTCAACCTTTAAAAGCCACTTTAAAAGGAATTCATGGAGTTGAGTTGAAACCCTAGCTAATTGAGTTTTCTAGATTTGAGTTAAAAAGCTTTTGAAAGGGCTCCTTGGGTGATAGCTTCCCAAGGATGAAGAACTCCCATACCTTAGGTGTAGAATCCTTCCAAATTCGTATTGACAAGCTCCTTCCTTAAAGCTTTACTTGATCTCTTTATTTGTTCTTCAATGGAGGTACTAGAGAAAAGATTCTTCGAGGGAAGAATAGTTGGGTTTTGATTTGGGGTCTTGGGTTATAATGATTTAATGATTTAGTTTAGGGTATTATTAGCTTATATAGGTGATTAATTAACTAATTAACTGAACTCCCTTAACCCCTAATTAATTCCCAAACACCTAACTAAAAACTAAAACTCCAAAAACTGGTAGCACCTACGTCCACCCATCCACGGACCGTAGATGGGTCTACTGGCCGTCACTTGGCCTTGTGGTTTGGGACTGAGGCCTGAGGTTGCAGGCATCAACAGGCCTTGACTTAGGTAGTAAGACCTACATGGAGTCAATTGACCTACTGGTCGTAGATGGCCATCCGTAGGTCACACATTTTGACATCTTTTTGCTTTAAGGGACAGCCTTGGGGTTAGGCTTTAGGGTCCCCCTCAAGGACCCTTGGTTGGTCTTTGGGGGGTCGTACCTTGGCGTTTAACCCCTAGACACCTCAACCTAAGATTGGGAAGTCAATAGACAAACTAAAACCAAACATCAAACTCAAAAGCTCACACGTAAGGCTCTAGTCTCACCTACTAGTTTCCATTAGACTCTAGTTTGGTTTTACTAGTTTTCCGGGTTGTTACATTATCTCCCTCTTAGGAAAATTTGTCCTCGAATGACACTTGAAACACTTTTTGGAATTAAAGACTCAAGATTACTAGCCCAATCATGAGTTGGGGTATGGGACCTCACTTTTACATTGCACAAGTAGACTTAGTAGGATGTCATGGGATGGTTCCTTTATGTTAATGATGAGATTTGACTGTATGCATGTGTGTTGAATAGATAGTTGTTATGAATGACTTTCCTTATAATTCAAGTAATGTACATGACTATTTCCTTATTTAGGGCTATTGCTTGTAATGAGGTCTAAGAATGAAGTGCATGACTAAGGTAGCTTCAAAGGAGTACTTAGTAGGGTTGGTATGTGTCACGACATGAGAGCACCCCCTAGTCGTAACACGACGTACTTGACCCTGAAGGGATCGCATACAAGCCCTTAGCATATTCTTAACATAAGGTAATAGAGAATACGGGAAAATTTAAAACTTTTACAATTAATGTGTTATTTCATAAAATCAAGCGGAAGTCTTTAGTAGAACCTCTTTATCAAACCATCTATTTAAACTCATGAATAAAAGTCTTTG
The DNA here is from genome assembly GCA_029582605.1 of Solanum gracilifrons. NCBI lineage: Eukaryota > Viridiplantae > Streptophyta > Magnoliopsida > Solanales > Solanaceae > Solanum > Solanum gracilifrons. The sequence goes on along the minus strand of JAJOOH010010513.1, from coordinate 5,708 downwards.
GGATGCAGCCCACACAAAGTCTAACAACATAAAGAAATGGCATAAGGAAATAAAGGGTTCATCTTCGAAGCTTTGAGGACTCACCAATTCTTCAATTCTTCTAAATCCTTGAAACTCTAGCCTCCAAAGCAACTTAAGCCTCCAACCCTACATTTGGTTAGCATGTAGGCAATATGCGTTAGTACAAAACGAACTAAGTATGAAAGCTAACACAACATCATCAGAGCATTTCAAATGGTTAGTCAACATAAGACATAAGCATAAGAGATAATAACATAGTCATAACATAATCATCATAGTCATAGCATGGTCTCCAACATTAAGCTTCATATAAGCATAAGTCAACATAAGACATAGTTAATAAGCATAAGAGATAATTCATAATCATATCAACATAATTGACTCTTAGTCATCATTACCGTAATAGCACCATTCTCAAGTAACCTCAAAAGTATACAAGTGCAAATCAAGAATAGCATCCCATAATACCACCCAAGCCAAGTATCCCTTTTTAGTCATCTTAATCATAGTCTACATGCATGGTTAAGTCATAAGTCTTTCTACCATAATGGCACCATACTTCTAAGGAACCTCAAAAAACACTTGTGCAATGTATGAAAGGCATCCCATACTACCCTTCATACTAAGCATAGCCTTGAAATCACCTTAGTCATATTCACCCTCCTTTTTGGTATTACTTAATAGCTTACTTCATAAAGACAAATGAACTACTACCTTAGTCAATCATGTCTTGGAAGGCAATTATGGAAACAACCCAAGCTAAGTCATACTATGTGCGGGAACCCTTCACAACTAGCCCCAAGTCATACTTGTGCCATGTATGGAGAGCATCCCATACTACTACCCACACTAAGTACTCCTTTAGACTACCATGAATGTTCACTAGTTGAGGTTTAGTCCCTCTATTCTATTTGCCTCTTTTCATATAAGATACTTCTCTATTTAGTACTAGGCAAGTCATCACACATGAATGAGCACAAGACATCAATTCAAGGCTACCAAGGAATATCACCCTACTAGGCTAGACCAAGCTAATAATCTAACTAACATTACCTTACTATGCTAAGTCAATCTACCATGGCTATATACTATCATGCTAGTCCAAGCTATCCAAGGAATAACCCTCTAATAGGTTAGACCATGCTATCATCTTACTAACATAACTAGGTTAAGCTAAGCTAACTAACTTGGAAGACATACTAACATGCAAGTACAAGCTATGCTAGGAAAGGTATAAGTGTCCTATCCTAGCTACCATGAAATAGTCCTACACCAACTAAATCATCCTAACCTTACAAGTGTACTAGAATACAAATGCAAACTATCCATAGGGTAGTATGATTCTCAACCCTAAGCTATCCTTAGGAGAGTATGAGTCCTCAATCCCAAGCTACCATGACTAATCTAACTCAAGATATCCTTGAAATTCACCTTACAATGCAAGTCAAGCTACCCTTAAGAGAGTATGGTTCCTCAATCCTAAGCTACCTTTAGGAGAGTATGAGTCCTCTATCCCAAAGCTACCATGAAATAGTCTTGGCCAAACCAAGTCAAGCTACCATGAATGCATCCTAACAATGCTAGTTCAAGCTACCCATAGGAGAGTATACATCCTCAATCCTAGTCTACCATGACTACTACTAACTCATGCTACCATGACATGCATTCTACAATGCTAGGTCAAGCTATCCCTTAGGAGAGAATAAATCCTCATCCTAAGCTATCAACCTTTGTCTTATCCTACTAAGCCAAGCTATACATGAAGGAAACATATGCCTCAACTTCAAGCTATTCTAGTCTAACATGATTTGATTCATTTTAGGTTATTAAGTCAACCTAGAATCCTTCTATGTGAGAGAACTTGATTCTCCTAGCATATTCATGTCTAAGTGTAAGAGAATACATCACAAGATCACATCATATTGACTTCACCCCCAAAACCCTAAAAATGATGGCTACAAGCCCTACTTTCAAACTTAACTTCATTCTATCATAATCCATGTCTAAATTACAAGATATTCAATCACATTGTTCATTAGAAGGTAATTCGAGTCATACTTGATCATAAAGGTTCAATTCTAACTTTACAAGTCAAGATCATTCCTATTCAATTAAGTCTAGTTCAATTCATAATTAGATGATCCTAGCTATGATCAATTAGTATTCAAGACATTGAAATAGGAAGATCACTTTAGAACCTTCAATTTTGCCTCTAACATCAACCCACAATAATCACATTCATCAATTTAGATTAAGGTTCATCATAGAAATCACATGAATTCATCATAATTGGGTGATATCCACTAGATTGGAATCACACCCAAGCCCTACCCACAATGCAATCACAACCCTAGCTAGAATTGGGTTTTTTTAGTTCACAATTGGGGGGAATCTATGGGGCTTCCATTGGTGGAAGAACCCATGGATGAATAAGCTTCATATACCTTCAATAAAATCCCCAAACAAAGCTTGAATCAATGGTGAAAATCTCCCTAAGCTGCTGCCCCAACTTCCTTTCTTCTTCTTCTTCTAGAGAGGGGATTTCTTGGGGAGTAATTTGGGGGTCTTTAGATGAATGAATTAAAGTGATTAGTTTAGGGCTCTATTAACTATTTATAGGTGGTTATTTAACTATCTAAACGACCCCCCCAAGCTCTTAATTAATTAAATAATCAAATCCCAAACACCCAACTTAAAACTAAAATGCTGAAAACTGGCAGCATTCATGATTTCACCATCCACGAACCGTAGATTGATCTACTATCTGTCGTTTGGGTCAGAGACTCATATTTTGCAGTCCTATTCAGGACTGATCAATGCCCATGACCCACGAGCTGTAGATTGATCTACTGGGCGTGGTTTGCAACTGTGAATCACACTTTTTGACAGTTTTGGGGGACTATTTTAGGGTCCTCCTCAAAGACCCCTTGGGTGGTCCTTGGGGAGTCGTACCCAGACGTTTAACCCCTAAACATGTCATTCTAAGTAGGGGAGTCATTTATCTTGATTTTTAACCCTCATGCGACACACAAAAACTCTTTTCAAAGACTCTAGAACTCACTAGTTCAACTAACTAAAATGTGGGGTGTTATAATATTATGGGATGTGAACCATACATTGCACAAGTGTTTCTTAGGGGTTTCTTATGTGATGATTACTTCATGATGAGATGATCTTGGTATTTGACGTTGTATTCTTTTATGATCGGAGGCTATGTATTGTGAAGAATTGGATGTGTATTGTGTTGATGTTGGAGACTATGCTTGTTATAATAATGATATCTCTCTTGTTATGATAAAATGTATGTGAGTTGCCTTATGGGTTGCATTCTCCAATTGTCTCAAAGGTGATGTTAAAAAATGGCATACATCATGATTTCAAATGAAATGTCCCTTTTTATGCATGTTTTGAAGTTTTTGTGCATAGCTTCCATACTTAGTACTTTTTGTGCTAACCCCATCTTTCTATATTTTCTATAAGTGTAGGATTTGGAGATATTGGATTCCATCCTCATGGCTAGGTTCGTAGGAGATTAAGAAGAAGAAGATTGGTGAGCCCTCATTGTATTCGAGGGCTCAACCACATGTCCTTTATTGTCTTGCTTTTATGTTTTAAACTTTGGTTGTAAGGGCTATGCCCTTAAGATTGTATTCAAGAGTTTTATTCTAAGTAAAATAGATGGTTTGATACATAGTGTATAGACTCTATCATTTTAATAAAGACTTCGATTGTAAAGAAAAGTTTTAAATTCCGCACTATTTTCCTATGATCTTATGACTATGATTATGCTAAGGGTTTGTATGAGACCCCTTCGGGGTCGAGTATGCCGTGTTACATCTAGGGGTCGAGTATGCCGTGTTACGTCTAGGGGGTACTCTCAGGTCGTGACAAGTACTATGCCAAGTTGTATCTTCAAGAGGTAGTTAGACTTCATGGGGTGCCAGTTTTGATTATTTCAGATAGAGGTGCACAATTTACTGCACAGTTCTGGAAATCTTTTCAGAAAGGCTTGGGTTCAAAGGTGAACTTAAGTACTGCATTTCATCCTCAGATAGATGGTCAAGCAGAGCGCACTATTCAGACCTTAGACGGTATGTTGAGGGCTTGTGTGATTGACTTTAAAGGTAATTGGGATGATCACCTACCTCTTATTGAGTTTGCTTACAACAATAGTCTTTTATTGAGTTTTCTTACAACAATAGTTACCATTCTAGCATCCAAATGGCTCCTTATGAAGCTCCTTATGGGAGAAGATGTAGATATCCTGTTGGATGGTTTGAAGTTGGTGAAGTTGGGTTGATAGGACCAGACTTAGTTCATCAAGCTATGGAGAAGGTGAAGGATATTCAAGACAGGTTGAGAATAGCGCAGAGTAGCCAGAAATCCTACACTGATGTTAGGAGAAGGGAGTTAGAGTTTGAAGTAGCTGATTAGGTATACTTGAAAGTTTGAAGTAACTGATGTTAGGAGAAGGGAATTAGAGTTTGAAGTAGCTGATTGGGTATACTTGAAAGTTTCACCCATGAAGGGTGTTATGAGATTTGGTAAGAAGGGGAAGCTTAGTCCCCAGTACATTGGCCCTTACAGGATATCGAAAAGGGTTGGTAATGTAGCTTATGAGTTGGAGCTACCACAAGAGTTAGCAGTGGTTCATCCGGTATTTCACATCTCCATGTTGAACAAGTGCATGGGCGATCCTTCATTGATCATACCAACTGAAGATATTGGGATCAAGGATAGTGTAGCACCCCAGAAAAAATTTCGAACTAAGACTCGAACCGTTCTTCGTAGTAAGTGAGATTTTACCAAGGAATTTAAAATTTCGTATGTATTAAGGTCAGGTCACTAGATGTAGCACCTTAAGTTCATAAAAGAATCGAATTGGAAATAGCAAAAAACCAAAATTTTGCAAATTAAGCTAAGTATGAGTTTTGGGTTGACTTCAAACCACCATAACTCCTAGCTCAGGATGAGTTAGGTGTTCTATCAGATACCGTAGGAAATATCTTTGAATTATCTTTCCAACGCCACCACCAAGTTTGCTCAGTTTCGAGTTTGTATGAGGGAGATATGTGCATTCGAAGTTGGGCTGTCTAGATAAGGAAAGTCAAAACTGGATTTAGAGGGGTACTTTGGTATTTTCCTTACCCAATCAGATTTAATTCATTTTTAGTAAGGTTTTAAGGGTCTAATCCTATAAGGTTCAGTTTTATAATCCTAAAATTAGCCTAGGGTTTAAGTTGAGAGTTCAAGAGGAGAAAAGAGGAGAAAAGAGGAGAAAAGAGGAGAGAATCAAGCGTTCGTCGATATTCTTGCATGTTGTAGTGGATGGTCACCATGGGATTGATCCCTAAGAGGTATGTAAGCTTCCATAGTGTTGGGCTTGTTCACCCACACGCCAAACATGTTATTTTCAGCGCAAATTTCATTCTTGAAGTTGAAAGATTTGAGTTCTTGATAGGTGTTCTTGAAGTTCATTCTAAATCTTGTTGTGTTGGGTTTTGATGATTTTATTGAGATTAAATTTAGTGTTTTTATGGCTGTATTGAGTAGATTAGAGTGTACTTATGTTAAGTAATCGAATCCAAGTGATTGGGGAAGAAACCATTCGATTTAGGCGAAATAGGGTGAGAAAACGACCAAAGAATTTCGTTGGATTTTCTGGGTTGGGGCCTGGCGCGATGCGG
>JAJOOH010010512.1:0-13733 GCA_029582605.1 Solanum gracilifrons | reverse complement strand
GTTTTATATATATATATATAGATATATTATGGTCATTTTGCAAGTGAAAACACTTGGGAGACAACATTTGTTTTTCCTAAATTTCATTTTCTACCTACTTTGAGAAATTAAAATTGATTGAATCTAGAAAAAAAAACTAAAATATTACCATCTTTTGCTCAAATTATTATTCTAATGAAATTCCTTAAATGATAGGAAAAAAAGAAAGAAAAATATTGACTATTTTTCATTTGGGAAAAAGGGTTTGTTTGTTAGGGTTGTTACATGGTAAAATCATAACGTCACTCTAATATACTTTAAATGAATTAAATTATTGAAACTCTCTAAAGATAAACAAATCATTACCTTATACATAACACATCACTATAGTAGGTTCAAAATTCGAGTCACGACACTTTATTGATCGTCTAGTTAGCGTGACTACTAAATATATCGTTAATGTATCACTAAATAGCTCGTAACTAACGATGTTTTTTTTTTTTTGCAGGATAATGAGAAGAAAAACATATTGGCTGTTCAAACATTTAGAAACACAATAATGGGATCAACCCTAATGGCAACAACTTCAATTCTTTTATGTTCTGGGCTTGCTGCTGTTATAAGTAGCACTTATAGTGTGAAAAAGCCATTAAACGACGCCGTTTATGGTGGTCATGGTGAATTTATGGTTGCACTAAAATATGTTACATTTTTATTAATTTTTCTCTTCTCATTTGTTTGTTATTCCATATCAATTAGGTTTATCAACCAAGTGAATTTTCTCATCAATTGTCCACAACAAGATCATAATGATTTGGGAATATTCATCTTGAGTATTGACTACATTTGTGAGTTACTTGAAAAAGCATTTATATTAAATGCTGTGGCTAATAGGTTGTTCTATACTGCATTAACACTTGTACTTTGGATATTTGGTCCTGTATTGGTTTTTTTGAGTTCTATTAGTCTTGTTACTGTGCTTTATAATCTTGATTTTGTGATATCTAATGATGATCACAAGGGGAAAATGATGAAGAATAATATTCATCACAATGGAAAGGGAAATGGTGATGATGATTTTGTATTATCTCATGTTTAATTCAAATTATAATGAGATACTTCACTATGAAATGTTATCAATAAAAAAATGTGGTTTATTCAATTTTATGTAATTTGAAATTATTCATTTATGTATCTTTTTTTTTTTTTTTGGCAATATAGCATTTGTTTTAATTTTTTGTTGCTGATCATATGTATAGAATCAATTTTGAGATTAATGATTATCAATACGAGGACTATTGAATTCGCTTTCAACTTATAATAGAAAGGTATTTTCTTCCTTTCGTAAGGAAAAGATAAAGCATAATATTTATTATGAGAATGGAAATGAAAATGGTGATGTTGATTTTGTAATGTTTATTTAAACTATAGAAATTTTCGCAAATAGCCACTATAATAAACTTAATTATTTTCCATAGCTATAGTTTGTATATTAACGGGTTGTAACTACAGTTTAAGCTGTCTTATTTGTATAAGTCACGGGTGATGAGTTTTTATAATTGAGCTATTTCTTTACTTCCCTCTCTTATTCTCATGTGGGATACGGCTAAAGTGTCATGATGTGCATCTCTTTTTTAGAATCTTATTAATCTAGAAGTCTGTCAATCCTTCTCTTTAATTTGATATACCCTTTATCATACGTGTCACATACACCCTCCTTTACAGACTCAACATCTTTGATAATTAAGGTTTTCCCCCACAAGAGTACTCGACCCAAGCTTATGACATGTATAGACCTTTTTGTCTTAACAAATCTCAAATTCATCCATGGTGTTACTCTATCATAATTTTTTTTTATAAAGATAACAATTATGGATCTTTCTATTCTGTAAAATATAATCTCATGAGTCAAGTTTTATATTTTAATAGAAGATTAAAATCATAATTAAAATTTATACCGACTTCATAAACAAACATTGAATTAAAATCAAAACTTAAAATCACACTTCCAAATTCAAATTATTAAATATGCTCCAAGAACATTGCATAGGTTTAGAATTTATAATAGGCCTATATAATGAATCCTTTAAAAGCTCCTACTTCATAAGACAAAATTTAATAGGTAAAACTTCCTACAATTTAATAAAGTAAGCTCAAAATGGCTCATTTTACATGCTGCTAAAATGGCTGATTTGATCACATGCATGCTTGGTTATATTGTTACATTTACTACTAAAAAAAACAGTTAATATTTAGTTTTATTATTATAAAATTGATCTTCGGATGTTGATTTTTTTAGCGTTAGAAATTATAAAATACAAATTGACCTCTGGAGATTGATTTTGCAAGAAAATAAATAAATAAAACTTATAAAAGAACAATTTTTGGAGGTCGATTTTACTGCGGAAATTAAATTTTAAGAGTATGAACAAAAATAGTCATTGGCCGTGATTTATTGGTATGCATTTTAAATATTTTAAATTGTTTTATTCTTGTGATTTATAGTATTTTTTTAATGTAGTTTCTATATATGTAAATTAATTTTCCAATTTTTTTAAAAAATTCTATGTCTGAATGTATGGTCAAAATAAAAATTTTGACTCTTAGATTTCAAATTATGCTATGTAAATTGAAAGGGAGAAAATATATACTAATATACATTTAGTGTTCACTAGTTTTATTGTTTTGAAATTCTTGTTTAATTGGGTTAGCTAGATAGTAATAATTTAGAGAGACCTAAACCGTACTTGATCAATTCCTTAATTTGTATTTTCATTATTAATGTTCTTGATCTCTATTCTGATTGCAAGGAGAAACAAATTGTAACGATCCGAACCATCGTTGTTTAGGAGGAACAAAAATTCGGGAAAAATTCTGGGCCATTCTCCCGCCAGAGCAGGCTAGATGTCACCAGGGAGGCGGCGTCAGGGCGGGATAAGTTTGCGTCAGAGCGGGATAAGCGAGACAGAACGTAAATTACGAGAAATCCTATTTTCTCCTTCTTACTAAAATACCTAAATAAGTCGTAAAACACCCTAGAAACCTCAGAAAAGCTGCTCTAAGCTTGGGAAAGAAGGAGAAGGAGATTTCTAGCGTGAAGATGGTGATATCTTGCGGATTCTTGGCCAAATTCACCGTCACGAAGCCCGGAATAACCTGAATCGAAGTCAAAAATGTCGTGCAACTGCTTGGCGCCCAGATAGGCTAGGTTTTATGAATTTAGTAGTTATAAATTTGTGCTTACCACGTAATATATGAAAATCAATGGTAAGGTTATGTGTAGACCTTCGTGCACCAAGTAAATTTCATGAGTAATCCCTAGAAATCAAAGTATGAGGGTTTATGCCTTGATGAGAGAAATCGATGAATTGTTAAGGACTCTAGAATTGTTATCATGGATACAATTGGTTCAAGAATAAGACTATGAAATCAAGAATGAAACTAGATTTATGAATGCATGCTAGATCATAAATTGGAGTGATTGAATTGAGGATTTACGATGAATTGTGACTAAACCCTAGAAAGAAGCCTTATATGATGACTAGGGCTAAGTATGGCCAAATTAATGTTTGTATATGAATATTGCATTGTTGATCACACTTGTTGTAAATGAGATAAATGAATAACTATATGCCATGAATCACTTCTTGATTGTATGATTATTGAGAATGTACTTGTGATTGTGGTGTGTTGAATTGATCGGTTGCCACGTTCCGATATAACTAACTTGGATCGGTTGCCACGTTCCGGCATAACTATTGGATCGGTTGTCACGTTCCGGCATAACTGTGGGATCGGTTGCCACGTTTTGGCATAACTAACTTGGATCGCTTGTCACGTTTTGGCATAACTAACTGTTTGGGTTTGGGTTCCATGAGAGGGCCAATGATGTGATATAAAATATGAAGTTGTTCGTTGTTCGTAAATGTTGATAATGTGGTACATGTTCGATATATACATGGGATTATAATGTTGTTTGACTTGCTTGTGTTGAACTTAGGGGATATAGGTTATGACCGTTAAGAATTGATAGTTCTTGGGTTAAGCGAACTTGTTAGATATAGTGGAAGGATAAAGTGTTCAAGGGGCGAGTAATGGATAGTAAGGGTGGTTCATGTGTTGTAATGGCGAGAAGTAGAGGTAGCGGGTGTGATGAAATATGCTTAGGTAGATTTCACTTTGGGGAAAAGAGAATGGGTTTAGTGGGAAGAAAGCTTGATTTAATGTACTATGTGACCATGGTTGGTTAGTGTGACGAGGAAGTAAGGGTATGCCATGAGCGGTTAGTTGGAATGTTGTAATCGTATTTGGGAATGTTTTTCTACATGTTAGAATGGTTAGGCTACGATCAAGACCTAGTAAGTAGGTTGACTGGAAGGTGGTTAAGAGTTAGGGTGCTAGTGTAATTTGGAGGTATTTTAGGATAGGGAAAAGGTGGAGAAGCGGGTGGTTTATTTCATGATCTTACTAGTTGGTTTCTTATGTTATGTGGTGGGCGTCGGGTTGACTGATGATGCCTACCAGTACGTGTGTTTGTACTGATACTACCCTTGCTATGTCTTTTGACATAGTCTAGATGCAGGATTGGTGACGTTTCATTAGGTGAAGACGAAGAAAATTTCCAGCAGCTTATATTCTTCCATCCGCATGGTGGGAGCTGTGTCTTTTATTTATTTGTCCAGTTGTACTCTTAGTAGCTCTTGTACCTATTTAGACTAGATCCATGGGAGTTGTTAAATTACTTTGCAAGTTTTTAACTAAAGGTGTGTCTAAAGATATTATTTATAAAATTATGATATTGTAATTACATTAGTTTTGTTAAATTTTTCCGCATGTTTGACTATTGGGGTATAAGGGTTCTCCTATTTAGGTGTTAGAGTGGGTGCCCACACGGCCCGGTGGGTTGGGTCATGATACAGATGAGTCGCATGTAGGGGTTCACAGTTTGGTGAAGAATCGACTCAAACCCAAGAGTCAAAATCAATTGCAAAAAATTGATGTTTTGTTTTTCAAGTTTAAAAATTAATAATATTTGATTTGATTTTGGTTTATTAAAAAAAAAAACTAAACAAACCAATAAATTATAGGAGAAACTACCTAATTACTCAAAGATTCTTATCATATTTACTAATTCTTCCTCTAGTTTGAAATAATTACGTTTTATATCACTAATTAATAACTTCATACCAAAAAGGTTGAAACTAAGTCAGATGCACCTGGATACATGTTTTTTGCTACCAGATACACTGAAATAGCTAGGGAGAGAGGCAAGCTAGAACAGGAGGGAGACGAGCGAGATTTGTATATGTATATCAGATATACGTGAATCACACTAGATACATGTATTTGTATGTATCTGAGATACCAGATACATAGGAAAGTGGCGAGCGAGATGGGAGGGAGGCGAGCGAGATTTGTTTGTGTATCCCAGATACATTCAAATCTACTTGAATATAGTATATCTTGATTAAATTACTCCTAATTTTGACTCCATGTATCTTGAGATACATGAATCTGAACACACCAAAATCAGATAAGATTAATAATATTACAAATTAGCGTATATCTAAGTAATTAGCTTCGAAACTTATAAATATTTCATATCTTTTGATCGTTAATTTAATTTTAGTCTACTTATTTCACATGCACTATAGCACTGTTAAGCCCATTTCAAAAAAAAAATCATGCTCTAGAGTTGATCCCAACACTCTAAAACTTAACTATCTAACACTCTTTTTAAGTTTAATTTTTTGATTGTGAATATGTGGTATGGTGTGGTATATTGCTGATTTTTATTTTTCTTTGCTAAGACATTCATTTACTCTTCAATGACTTGCTCGTTGATTTTTGAAGGAATGATTATTCTATTTAAAATTGTATATTTGCAACATACAAAATCTTCGAAATAATGTTGAAACATAATATAAGATTCAGCATCTATCTTGTGATGGTATTTTTTTTTAATTGATTCCTAATGCTCATTGAAATAATTGTTGCATGTCTATGTTGGTTTAGTACTATCTATTTATCATTAGCTAGTCATAAACTAAACGTCCCTCTATGATTATGGTGTTAGAATGAAGGTGTACAAGTGTGTATACATAGTGTATAATACGTATATATTTCATGTATAACATGTTGAATATACACTTCTAAACAATCTATATACATTAATTACATTTTATAACAATGTTTTTTAGTGTTTGTGACGGAAGGGCACATCTACATATGTCTTTTATCGTGTGTATATTTATACATGAAACGATTCTAGTTTTTAATAGCGATAACCGACAACAACATGATACAGATGGAGATAGAAAGAAAATGGCATAAGTATGATGAAATATAATTTAGTCCGTTTATCTGACACCTCTAGACATAATATATTATAACACATATATAATAAAAAGAACTAAAAATTAAATAATAACACAATATACATTAATATAAAAACCATAATTTTTCTTAGATCAAATAACAATTCATTATATTAAAGTTCATAGTGTTAACAAACTCAAACATATAAAAGTCCTTAAATAGTTACATACAACTATGATAAATCTCACATGCAACAAATATATTGTCTATAATCATACATAAATACCACAATAATAATAATAATAATATTAATATAAGTAATTAATTAAAATCCATAATTCACTTTTAAATAAAATGAACATACTATTTGAAGGACCATACTTCTGAAATGCAGCTAGCATTATCACTCATAGCTCCATTATTGAGATTTCTATCGAATGCATTAACATTTTCGATTCCGATCATCGGATTATGACCGGAAATTCCACCCCACGAGTCTTCTCCGGGAACGTTGATGGTCGGAGAGACGTTATCGAGACGACACATAGTAATATTATTATTATTATTATTATTGGTACCAAGAGATTGAGGAGGGGTCAAGTAATTTAGGAAAAGATGACTTAAACTTGAGGATACTGTACCTCTAGCTGCCCTAACCTCAGCCAATTTCACCTGTATAATTGCATGCAAAAAAAAAAAAAAATTTTGAGAAAAAAATGAATAACTATAACCATTTTTCGATTTTCGTGATTAAAAATAACGATAGTCATGAAATTTCAAATTTCATAAGTAAAATTCCTCAAAATTGTTCATGAAGTTCCATATACTATGACTATTTATGAAATAAAAAAGAACATTTCCGACGGCACATGTGTCAAATAAGTGAATCATGGCCAAAAAGTGTCTGGTCAAAATTATTTCAACACTTCTACAAGCGTCAAATGAGTGAATTGAAATAAAAATTTAATATGGCTATATTTAATCAATCAAATCCAAAAAAAAAAAAAATTTTTTTTTAAAGATATTCTAATTAAATTTTAATACCTTGTTCAATTTGAGCTATATAGACCGTCCAAATTGATTTAACTGTTTAGGTGAATCAACTTTAGATTATATCAAATTGACTCGCAAATGAGTATATGCCTATCCAAAACTAATAAAAAATTAAACAGATTAGACATGTTATATTTTCACAGACTAAATTTAAACCTCTACTTTTAACAAAATCATTAAAAAAAACATTCAATTGGAAATTAAATTAAGTGTAAGAGAAAAAGGAAAAATACCTTGGCTCTTAATTCTTCCACATTTGACTTGAGCACTCTATTATTTGTCAAAGAATCTTTATATTGTTGTGTAGCATCTGCTAATTGCTTAAACAATGATTCATTTTCACCTCTAAATTGATCAACCTAAGGAAACAAAAATAAAATAAAATATTATTAATGTACTCATATATAATAAATATTTATATTTCTCTTGATACAGAGCTAAATTATAAAAATTATATAATCAAACATTAAATCAACCTATTTATCTTTCTTTCATTTCGTGAAAATATATATTCTTAATTTAAATGTATTTTTATTTTTTTCCAATGGAATAATAACAAGATTATATAATTTAAATACCTGACTTTCAAGATCTGCTAAATGAGCTTGTTTTCTTCTTCTTGAACGCCGTGCCGACTCCCTATTAGAGGCTTGCCTGACAATTATTATATAATAATTATATATTGAATCGTTAATTGAACGAGAATCTCTAAATAAGGAGTCTCAAGTTTAAAACTTTTTATATATTTTTTTAAGTGAATTTATCGAACGAGTCTTACCTTCTAATACGTTTAATATCCAAGGGGTCCGTGCTTTCTTCGCACGGGTCCACATCACCCTCCAGGTCATCATCATCAGACTGGTAGGACCCACTAGTGGCACCCATAGCTTGATTGTCTCTCATTTTGGGCATAATAATAGTTGGTGTTGGACTTCCAGCTGAAATTTAATTTATATAAATTCATATTCAAGATTTTTTCTATCAAAAAGATAAAATAAATGAAATAATTAAGTGGGTGATTTGATACGATGAAAGTTATTTTTAAAAAATATTCTTCCAAATTGGTAATATTAATTACTATTCACTTTTTTATATGAACTTTTAATCCTTCATAAATATTTTTGGTATATATATATATATACAAAAATGACTTCTTCATAATTTAATTACTTTTTAAAAATAACTTTCGTCCTACCAAATATAGTTTTCTTTAGAGTGAATTAGGAAATATATACCACATATTGAAGATTGTGAATCCCCAGTTACAGAAATGCTGGACTGCTTGGGAGTAATATTTGGAGACCAAAGGGGCCTTTCTGTCAATGCACAATTTGAGAAACCACTTAATATATCCTGTCATTGCAAAATAAATAAATAAGTAAGTATGCAAAAAAAATAAAATAGGTGGTAATAAATAAAAAAATAGTTCTACTAACTAGCAAAAATTATTGTTAGTATTTTCCTTTGAAAAAATATAAAATATAAAATGAAATGACTAGGGGGAGTGACTTTGGAATGAAATTTTAACGTGTCTAGAGAATCTGTTAATAATTTAGGACCTTCAAATACTAGTATAATATCTCTTATTTATAAATTTGTGCACGTCTATATTCAGTTCGATATATAAAGATCTATTTTTGAAATAGAAATCAAAATAATAGTCCGTAAAGAAAAAATTGAACTATTCAGAGGAGCAGAAAATAAATCTTTGGTATTATTATCACTACAATATTTTTAAAAAACTATTATTGGTTATGTTGCATCATCAAGGAAGGTATATTTCAAAAAATTAAAATAAATGTGACTTTTTAGAGCTTGAATGGCTATTTTACTATTCAACTAAATATCATATCTTGTCTCTTCTATCTCTTGTAAAAGAATTAATCTAAATAGGTGTTCAAGCAATTGCTTAAATTCGATCTAATATGGTACGTTACATATTCGAATCTGGTTACTGTTGAGAACGTACTATTGAACTAAAAAATGGTAAAAGACTTGTGCGCCACTAAATCTTGTCAATTTCTTGGTTTTATATATACCAGACCAGGAGCGGAGCCAGCTTATGACCGGAAATTCAAAAATTACTCCAAATTATAAATCCCACCCACCCCCCTCCTCCTCCCAACACTCGCAATTAAAAAAGATCTTCTAAAGATGTCCCTAGGGAACTACTCTCAAACTATGCTTTAAAAGTATACTCTATTTATTTAATTATTATTTTATAGTTGTGTGTGTGGTATGAAAGAGACATTGGAATATATAACTATTATCTTTTTCTTTTTTTCTGATTAATTTTTTTATCCTGTCATTCTCAATCTATACCTAATTTTTTTATATAATACAAAGAAGTAAGACAATTTCAAAAAGCACAAATTGTCAATAGAACCTAATCAAAGGCATAAATCAATCAACTCTCCACTAAAAAAACAAAAGTAGAAAAGGAAAAACTAATTTCTTTGAAAAAAATAATTACTTAAAAAGGCACAAGGTAAATCCTATTTCAGTATAATAATTTTACAAATTACGTAAAAGAGATAAATTGCATTAAGAAAATTTTATACCATAAAAAACCTCTATTCAAAAAATCATTTGTTCAACTAACACGACTAACGATACAATCACTTGTTTAAACTCAAGTTTTTGTTATATTAAATATAGTATGATTATATTCCTCTGAAAGTTACATAGCAAACCGACCATTCACAGTAACATGGAAATTCAGTATTTAATTAAACTCACTTTATAATTTATAGTACTTAAAAAAAACTCTGAAATATTATTTTGATTACTTAATTTATTCATTAAAAAGTGAGATTCCAAATTATGTATAGTTAAGCACCATGAATATAGACTATAGTCATGAAAGGAATCAATTTGAAAACGTATCTTCAAAATAAAAAGGGACTTAAAAATATTTGAAAATCTATTAACTATGTAAAAAAGAAAAAAGAATCTTATAATCTCCTTATTTGTACTATCTATTAATTAAAATATCGTAATTTTAAATAATAATTTTACGAGTTCATATTCAGTGTAATTTCACAAGTAAGACAATACAGAAGAATAGAGTACACACATACTTTATTTTTATCTCGTAAAGATAGAGAGACAGAGTACAAAAGACAATCGACTCAAAGAATTATATACACGAGTTCATATTCAACGACTTATAAAATTACTTCTAATTTGATTAAATCTTCCTTTCTCTATCTCAAACGTAATTAAAAGAGAAGAATTCATACAGTAACTACATGATTTGTCCTTAATTCCCATCTTTTTTTTAAAAATAAAATTATTTCTCCTAAATATTATTTTCCTCAAAAAAAATTCTATATTTTTACACTTAAAAAAAAAACTTATTTGAAATATATGATTTTTTTGTTGTCACTTATCACTTGTACATACTACCAATAATAAATAGTCACGTCCCAAATAAAGATTGGCCACCCTTTTATATTTAATACTATTTGTAAACATTATAAAGTTGCTAGGACATATCATAATATAATAATTAAATAAAAAATAAATTAAATCACCAATTGTACTTTATTTCACCCAATTAGATTCCAAAAATCTTTGTAGCATCTTTCTCTTTAAATATCAACCCACCCTCTTCATTTATTCTTCAACATTAAATTCATCTCTTTTTTCTTTTCTTCATTTCAATTCAATTCATTTCTCCTCTTTATTTTATTTTTTGTGGTTCTAATATATTGATTCTTTAACACCATATCAAAGAAATATTCTTTTCCAATTGATTTTATAATTTTCCAAGTAATCTTTCAAACAAATATCTCAAAATTGAGTATAACACGTTAAAGTACACTGATTGTATAGATTTCATTACATAACTAATAAAAAGACATGAAAGGAAAATAAACACACACTCCCTTATACAAAACACATATTCAAGAACCAACCAGGAGTTGTGTTGGTGGAAGATAACATATATCTATAAAATTAATTAAGATATGCGTAAACTAACTTGAACAGTGTGATTATAAAGAGAATCATACAAGAAGTTCAAAAGAGGAAAAGTTTGCTAACCTGATTACTCATAGTAAAGGAGGGAGCAATATAACAAATATCATCAAAAAGTCGAGCATGATGATGACCATTATTGTTGTTATGATCATGATGATTAATATTATTATTATTATTATTATTGATATTTTGTTGATGGTCATTTCCTCCAAAAACATCACCAATTTTTGCATCTTCTCCATAAAATAATTTGTTATGATTAACAAACTCTTCCAAAGCCAATAAAGATGGACTTTTTTTCATATCTCTACTAGGAAAATTAGCCATTTTCTTCTCCATATTATATTTTTTTCTAAAAAAAATAATATCAAGAAGATGCTTAACAGGGAAGTATTTTGGGAATAGGGGGGAAAGGAAGAAAGGGGGGAAAAAAATAGAAACCAAGTTAATGATTATATAGCAAAAGGTAGAGAAGCCAAAGTAGCTAGGTTCCTCATGAAAGAAAAAGCCAAGAAACAAATAAAGTTGTTTTGTAGTATTAAATTACTTATATACCCTTGAAATAAGCTATAATTATCATATTATTTACTCCCTCCGTCCTAATTTATATGACACTTTTCAGATTTCGAGATTCAAGTAAGTCTATCTTTGACTGTAAATTTTTCATACATCTTTTAAATATTTTGAATTGTCAATTATTGTGATTTATAGTACTTTTTACGTAGTTTATAAATATATAAATTTCGTTTCAATAAAATTGAAGATTCCATGTGTAAATTATCGATCAAAATGAAACTATTTGACTCTCGAAAAAAGAAAAATATCACATAAATTGAGATAGAGGGAGTATTTTTTTCTTATTTAATTTTGTTGAGTAATATCATATTATTATTATTTTTGTAAATTAAGAGATATGGTTTTACTATTTGAGAAACGTGATTCAAAGGCATAACTATAGCTTTGACGGATAATAAACTCAAAGTAGTCATTGAATTAAAGAAGAAGAAAAGAATGTGTGAAAATAATTAATTCTAAATTTTGCGAGAATGATCAAATATATCGATCATTATATGGATTTTTCTAATATAAAATATCATAAAGTAAATTTAAATTATTTTTTTTCACTTTCGTCAACTCAAAAGTATATAGTTGTATACTCCTGTACTTGATTTATAGATTCTTAAACGAATATTATTGCTAAAATTGATGTTCACATTTATGTCTAATTAAATTAAGAAAGCAAGTTGTTATGTATATAAAAAAAATGTTATGTATATAATGTATGATTTATATGTGTGTTTTAAATTATCATGCATTAGTATATACACACTAATTGAGCATTGATTATAAGTGATTAATATTTTTAAAAATAAATTCAAGATTTTCTTTTATTATGAACTTTCTAGAGTTAAGGGTGGAGCCTAGAAGTTCGAATATAAATTTGGTCAAATTAGTAGTTTTTATTCAAATAATGTACTTATATGAAATTCATTAAATACAAATTTATCAAATCCAATAGTTTTTACTCATTATATTAACAATTCTACTACCATTTCAATAATATAAAAAAAAAAACTTCCATTTCAATAAAAAAAAAGATTTTGAAAAAAATTACGATCTTTTTATTTTTTAAATGGAGATCTCAAATTTGAAAAATTTTCCTTTTAATAAATTTTACGCGACATAATTGGTATTAATTGGGTAATAAACTTGGAATACCAAATACGTAATAATCTATATTACTTTAAAAGCATGAACTCCTAACTTGAATGTTAAATTACTATAATATCCCTAACTTAGGTTATGACTTTTTCGATGAGTTGTGACTTTTTTGATAAGTTGTGACTTTTTTCGAAAGGTTGTGATTTTTCGATGAGTTGTGACTATTTCCAAGAGTTGTGGCTTTTTCAATAAGTTGTGACTTTTTCAAAGGGTTGTGACTTCTCGAAAAGGTCATGACTTTTCAGACAAGACATAAAAAACATTTGTTCATTTCGTTGACTATAAGCTTCCTCTCATTCGTCTATAAGGTAATATTAGTGAGAAAAAACTAATTACATGATTAACCTCATCAAATTGAAATAAATATATACATTATTGCATTTAACTAATAAAATTTTTCATTGACCATCTTCATAGGTTTGCTGAATAAGAAATATAAATGACGATCTACGTTGATCATTCACAAAAGAACCTGCAATATTATTTTTGCTAAGCTTATTATTCAAATATTCACTTAAATAAGCAATATTATTTAATATAACATATATTTTTAGAATTGATAGTCACATGTAACGCACGTGTGAAAAAACTAGTTATAAAGAAAAATCATCAAATAGTTCTATTTTTGGTATTTTGGAATTAGGCTTAATTTGTTTTGTTGTTGGACAGATGTGGGG
>JAJOOH010010511.1:0-17779 GCA_029582605.1 Solanum gracilifrons | reverse complement strand
TTATTTCAGAGACTGAAGTTCAGTTCATACAAAAGGAAATGGAAATGATAAAAATTGGAATAAATATAGTGAAAGAATGTTAAAAGCTTACCAAACCCAAGGATTACTGGTGATGGAATCTATCTTTTCTCTTTGAATATTTGTCAAACATCTCAGCCATATCCCTTAAAATTTTCAAAAAATTTATCCTAATCTAGCTAGTGCATAGGTTTTCAAGCTCATCTTGATAGTAAATACCAAAAATTACCCAACTCGAGCACCATGGAGATTGGAGAAGAAGCGCACTATGCCTATTTCTTTGCTTGAGTCATCTTATTTAATATAGAAGTGAGGGGAAAGAGAGAAAAAGCTCTAGAAGGGAAAAGAAAGACAAAGTATGTGGTTTGTTAAAAAATCTAAGTACAACGATTATACATTACCCTTGAAAATGAGCATATTTACAACCTTGTCATTGGTCGTCCTTCACTTCTAACTCTACCTATAGTTGTGTACCTATATAAATATGTTATGTCGGCCATATCAGACTCTTATATACTGAAATGAACAACAAGGGGAAAAAAAGAAAGAAAAACTGAAAAGCCATAGAACAATAGTGCAAAGTATATCAAAGAATCACATACTGACACACAGTAGTGTAATCCATTTTGTTTCAAATTTGTTTTTTCTGATCAGCAGCTTCTACCAACAAAGTAGCTCCTCTGTCCTTAAAAAGGAAAGAAGTAGTATAGGTAAGTTTTAACAGTGTAATTGTTGAAAGTATTGCTCAACTTTAATTTAATTACTCCATTAGAAAGTGTTGAAGGTACAACTCAAGTCAATAATTAACTCCCTCATCTCACAAAGAAAATCAAGAAGTTAGATACAAACATATCAGTAAGTAGTGATAAACTGAAAAATCAATTACTTATAATAGCTATAAAATGGTTTATTCAATTATGAAACTTTTAAAAACCTCAAACATACACATAATAAGTTCAACCATATAAAAAGAAAAAGCTTGAAACTTATTGTAATAATAGCATATGAACAGTGATAAATGTCTACATTTGTAGATGCCAATTTTTCACCAAATAGATAAAAACTTACCTCGCTTTGTATGCCTCAGGCACATGGTACTTGAGATGAAGTTTTGAAAGCCAATATCTTACATGCATACTTGAGTTGTTTGATTCCAACTTCCAAGGCCAACTCAAGATCCTCATTGGTTGTCTTCTAACACACAAGAACCAAGGAAAAAAATATTTGATAAGTCAATATCAATGAAAAAATAAATTATGGATAAACTCTTCCAAGAAATACATGACAAATTAAAAAAAATTACCATAGAGACATTCAAAAGAAACAATTTAACAAAAGAAATATTGATTGATAGAAGACTTGAACAAGCTATTAACTTCAATTGCATTCTTCAATTTCTCTGGTTCGAGGATAAGCAATAATGAAAATCAAAAGGAAGAAAATTAATGTGGCAGAACAATAACAGTAGCAGACATGATCTTAACCCATAAAATTGAAAATTTTGAACACTACCAAAAGAAGATTAGGAAAATATTGAGAGAGATAACTAATCTGATTTTGAAATACCGGATGAAAAATCAAAGAGAACATAGAAGAGAGAGTTGGGTAGAACAATAACCACAGTATCTATGAATTTAAGTTATGAAATTGAAAAATTTAATCTTGAGGATAGAGCTGACCTAAGAAGGCACACCCAGATATGAAGATGAAGTTAATGTGTAGGCCTTGAATTTAAGTTTGGATGAAAGAAAATTTTGGACAATTAGGAGAAGTCTTCTGGAAATTCTCCATTGTTGGAAGTTGGAACAAAGAAATGAAACAATGGAGTCCGAGAAAAAGCTATTATAGAGATTTGTCTTTGAACAGAATGACGGATTTGCCCTTGGATATAGTGGAAAATTACCAAAATAGCCTTGGTCATCCTAATTCATCATGCTTCTATATTGTAGAGAAAAATAAAATAATAGATAGAAATATATGATATGATATATATGTTGAGAGATGATGATTTCCACAAGACTGTTAGGAATATTGATGGAAACTCCGTCAGTATTCCACCAAAGTCTTTAAGCCAATTCCACAAAGACTACAGATGGGAAAAAGGACAAATATGATACAGTTCAATTTAGAAAATACTAATGACATGATGATGTTACTCCATTTCATCTTCCATATGACAAGAAGGAACACTTTAATCAATCCAAACCAAGTTGTACACATACAATAAATTTTGGTGCAATTTTTCCATGAAATCTATACAATCAGAAAAAGTCAATTCGAGTGAGTGATTAGTTGTCTCTTCTGCTATTTTCAAACTTGTTAGGTACACAATAATTTTTCACATTATTAAGTTAATAAGGGAAAATCCATCAATATTCCATTACACCTAAGGAAAAAAGTGATACAGTATTGTAACTAGCGGACGATGACTTGTAAGACTTAAAGCCAATTTCCACAAAGACTAGAGGCAAAAAAAGATTATGATGAATCGGGGCTGATGAACAATTGAATCACAAGATGAGTACTACTCACTTCTAACAACTTGTTACTCATATTTTGTATTGTTCCACGAGACTTGTTAGAGGACAGACAAGACTTAACAAAATAATACTCTCTATGTCCTCTAATTTTCTCTAGATGTTGTGTTCATTTCGAATTCATTAACTATCTCTGCAGTGTGTGTTACGCAAGATGATGTGAAATTGGTCCCATTATGTAGGAAAATTTTCTGCAGAACTTGTTAGAAATTTCAAATGGTAGAAACTATTGCTTGGCTAAGTCAAGTGAGGAAAAAAATGAACAATAATTAAAGACATGATTTAAGTCCTTCATTTCCTGCTTAATTATTATGTTTTGAATAACTTGGTGAAGATCATTCCACCAGCAGAGAAATTTCCGATTAGTTGTCTCTTGTGCTGTTTTCCAAGACTTTTCACATTAAGTTAATGAGGGAAATTCCGTCTATATGATACGGTTCAAATAGGAAGAGATGGAAAATAACCATAGTAGAGAGGTTGTTTCCGTATACCCTCGACTCAAGATAAAGGTGTAGTGATCAAATAAAAAAATGATGCACAAGCAAAGAAAACTGAGAGACTAATTGTATTGAAGGATCACATTTTTCTGTCTTTCGCCTTTATAGATCTAGCGATGATCTAATCAACTCATGCTTTGATGCTTAAAATCAACTCATTATCACAAAGTTGCCACCTCCTCGAGGTTCAGGCATCACTTGAGCATTCATGTTCAATTTTCATTACAAGGATGAACACGCATTTAAGTCGAAGTGAATGAATATGTCGGAACATAACATCTTCCCGTATTACTCATCCAACATAACAGTCCACTGCTACAGCAACTGCTTAAACACGAAAAATCGAACTTCAAATGCAGATATGTCTTTCTTTTAGCTTGTTATTAAGAATATATTTGACTTTCATGTTATTTGTACCTAAGCTAATATATGACTTCAATTCAGTAGTCGAAGCAAATGCTAAAAATAATTCAAAGGTATCTAACAGATGAAAATAACCAAGAGAAATTCAGACCAAGTAAAACAACTAAAATTTAAAGACTACTATTCATGAGATTATTCCAACAATGGATATTACTTGACAAGTTGGCTCTTCCAATCTTCCATTAATTAAATCCGTCATCTCAAAGCTCTCTTCTTTCGCCATCTATTTTTGTGCAGAATGATGCCTTCAAAAAATTATACAAACCATTTTAGCTTACCACTTTAAACATGAGGCTCCACGTGACAGTTACAACAACTATGACCACTGGTTGCCACGTAAATCCACCAGCAAAATACGACTCTTCTTCTTCTTCTTCTTCGGACTCCAATGGACGAGGAACATTTTAAGGATGTTTTATGACTAGAAAGATGAAGTACCCACAAAATTATTAGCCACTTCTGTAGTTTTGAGTATTCTTCTACATCAATCTTCACAAATATAAACTTTCTAATATCAACTAATTTCAATCATGAACCAAACTCTATATGCTTACTGCACTGCTTTTTCCAATTTTGTTGTATTAATGAGCTATGTTGCTCGGACTCTCCTAAAATATGATGATGTTGCAACCATGTTGGTTCCTTAAAAAATATATAACTTTTGAAGAATCCAACACGTACCCGTTGACATTTTTGAAAAATCCAAGTAACATAGCTAATGAGTGGCTGTGTAGATCACTTCTGTCAATTTGAAACAGAAACAAACTAACATAACTTGAATAACCATTGATACTAAAATAACACACATATAATTATGTTTCTAACATATACAAACAACTAATAGAAAATTAAAAAAAGACAAAAACAGAACAGTTCACTTATTAGTCCACAAAATCAAACAAAGACAATTTAGCCCTCTCAATCTTACATTAAGTCCTTCGTCTCTGAGCTCTCTTCTTTGACCTTCTTTTCTTGTGAGGCATGAGTCCATCAAAAAATTCCACAAACCATTTTGGCTTATGATATTTAAACATGAGACTACACGTGACAGTTCCAACAGCTAGTCCAAAACTGTAGCCTATGACTACTGATTCCTATGTAAATCCACTAAAAAAATATGACTCACCTTCATCTTCTTCAAACTCCAATGGTTGAGGAACATGTGATGAACCACTTGTTTCACATTTCTTTGATAAAGGAGGGCCACATAAATCAAGATTGCCGCCATACGAGTCATTTTCAAATGTGTTGAACTGTAGACCGTGAGAAATTGGTCCGATGAGATGATTTTGAGAGACATTTAAGAAGGCCAGAAAGTTCATTCTTGTCAATTCTTGCGGAATCTTTCCAATATGCCGATTCCGGGAGAGATCTAAAGCTTCAAGTGTATTCAATTGCCCCAATTCCATTGGAATATGACCTATGAGATTGTTATGGGATAAATTGAGTAGCCAAAGTGAGCTAAGGTCCTTTAGTGTTTTCGGAATGACACCTTCAAAATGGTTGCTTGAGATATCTATGGTTGTCATAATTGTGATGATTCTTTGTAGCTCAATATCCTGCCCCTTGATTACCAAACTCACTGAATCCTTATACGATGTGTCAAATGACAAATTCGACTTAGATTCAATGTACTTGATCTCTCTTGTGTCTTCGTCATCTAATTTGATCATTGCCTTGAAGTTTCCAAAAACTTTTGCAGGAAGTGAGCCACTTAATTCATTACGAGAAAGATAAAAAATTCGTAACTTGCGAAAGCAAAACTTAGTCTGATCCATGGAACTTGTTCGACTTTAATATAAGAACTTGCAGCTTTTGAAGAGTTCCGAGCCAAGCTGGAAGCGTGTCATTTATAGCATTGTTCCCCACATCAAGGACTTCTAGACCATTACACTTGAGCAACGACACAGGAACAGGTCCTTCAAATCGATTACCACTTACTCTCTATGCAATTATCCATTTTATTAAGTGGAAAATTATGCAAATCATTGTTAATTTCAGGACTAATCATATATGTAATCCACATTTTGCTATCTAACCATCCATGTTGCAACTCAATCACTATATTCAATAACTTGATGACTTTCAAAGGTCATGACATTACACAAGATGATATTGCTACCAGTATTAGCCATCTAGTATTCAGAATAACAAGCTCGTCTAGAACATGGAAGAACAGAATATTGTACGTTGAATCCTGGTGGAAACCAAACATAACACGTGTATTCATGATCCTCAAGAACTTCCCAAAAGATCATCAATTGCTTCCATGGCCTTACTCTTCTTGTCCTTCTTTCAAGGTCTCATAAAACACCTCGAGATACAAAATGTACGATAAGCATCCTGATAAGTGCTTATGCTCCTAGATGTTTTGATCTCCTCACAAGTGCAGGGACCTGGTCCTCTGCAGAGTATGAATACTCGTCCAGTTGTCAAAGTGTTGTACAACTGTAAAAGCTATCCGTGTCAGGAAGTTGGTGAAGTTGTAGAGTACTTCACCAATCAGGAGCGACGAGGTTATTTGTACATTGGACAATAATTCTTCTTGTCTAATAAATTTAACATAAATTCATTCATTCATTCATTCATTCATTCATTCATTCAAAGAGAGATATTTTCAAGCTTCAAAACAATAAGGGACCTGATAGAAGTGCTTCTATTTTCTTTCTGTACCAGCTGCATTTGTATGCTTGTAATAGTTTTTATATTGTAGGATTCATTTCACTTGTGAAAGAAACGTTTCAAACTTGTGAGAATCATTGTAAGATATAGGTTAAGGGTAACTTAGTTTCTTACTCTAAAGTCTATATTAATCGGTTAAGATTAGTATAGTGGGCTGTGTTGTATCTGCTCTGGCTCAGCTAAGTGATAAGAGGTATTGCTTAGTGTGGAGATTAGCAGGCTAATCTTCTTTTGTAAACTGGCTTTTACTTTTTCTTGAGAAGATTAGTGGAAGCAGTTTGAAAAGTCCTGTTGAGAACATGTCGTGGTTTTACTCCCTTGAGCAAGGAGGTTTCCACGTAAAGTTGTTTGTGCAATCTTTACTTTCAGCATTTATTTTACTGTTTGTCATTGTAACTGTGCTGAGGACCCGGTCCTATCTAAATCGGTGGACGCATACATTCCAACAAATGGTATCAGAGCTTGACTTTTCATTTGGTTAACACCAAGAATAGAAAAGATCCTGAAGGAATGACTACTCCACCCAATATGGAGGAAGGACAATCTTCTACCAGGCCACCTCATTTCAATGGTCAATACTATGGATGGTGGAAGAATCGAATGCACGACTACATCAACGGTGAAGACTCTGAGTTGTGGGACATTATCCTTGATGGACCATATATTCCTACAAAGGAGGTGAATGATGGGGAGCTTACCACTACTGTTGTCAAAACCAGAAAAGACTACAATGAGGCAGATAGGAAAATGATTGAAAAGAACTACAAGGCAAATAATATTCTAGTATGTGGAATTGGAGCAGCCGAATACAACAGAATATTTGCTTGTGATACTGCCAAGAAGATTTGGGACTGTCTTCAAACAGCCCATAAAGGAACCCAACGAGTGAAATAGTCTAAGGTTGATATGCTCACCACTCAATACGAAAATTTCATTATGAAGGAAAGTGAAACCATCTTTGAGATGAACTCAAGATTTACCTCTATCACCAACAAGCTGAGAGGCCTGGGTGAGCCTATTCCTGTTAGCAAGCAAATTCGCAAAATCCTCAAAGTGCTTCCTAAATCCTAGGAAATCAAGGTGGATACCATAACAGAAGCCAAAGTTCTAACGACTTTTCCCATGGATGAACTAATTGGGAATCTTCAGACCTACGAGATGAACAAGAAACAGGGGACGACTGTGAAGGAAAGAAATAAGGAGAACACCATCGCTTTGAAAACCTCTCAAAGTGAGGTGACTGAGGAAGAGGATGAGATAGCGTATGTCACTAGAAGATTTCAAAAGATCATAAAGAAACATGGGGTTTCCAAAAGAAAGCCTCTACCAGTAGAACTGCTACTGCAAATGATCTGTGCCATAAATGTGGCAAGCCTAGTCACTTTATGAGGGACTGTCCCTGTCAAAGGCAGGAAACTCATGACACCAGACCTCGTAAGAGGGACCTGGTCCCAGACAATGTTCGGAGAAAGGCTCATGTTGATCAGTTGGTGAGAAAAGCCTTTGTTGTATGGGGAGATGATTCAAGTGATTCAGAAGAAGATGCAGAAAGCCATGAGGATGTATCAATGATGGCCATTGAAGATGACGAAAATGTTTTCAAATCCATCTTCTCCTTGATGACTAAATCTGATGATGAGAAAGATCCAGCTGAGGTAACCCTTTTTTATCTTAAGGATGATCTAGATAATTTTCATGTTGAAAAATTGAGGAAATTTGCTGCCCTACTTATTGATTCTGTTGATGAACGAACCATTAAAAACTTAATGTTAAATGAAAAATTGAGTTTGTATGAGGATGAGAATTCAACTCTCATGTCTCAAGTTTCTAAGATGAGTGTAAGGATAGGTACTCTAGAAACTAGCAACATAACTCCTAAGGAGGATCTTGGTACTTCAGAGAGTGGAAAGAGAAAGCTTAGCATCTTTGAGGAAGAATTGGAAGAAAAACTTAAAATTTCAGAGTCTAAGCTAGTTTCTTCTCTTGAAACTAATTCCCAACTGAGAAAGGATTTGAGTAGGATCAAGGAGGAGCTAAGCCACTCTCTAAAGTGGACTGATTCCTCTAAGATACTCTCTAACCTATCTAATCAAAGTTTCAATGGAAAGAAAGGGCTGGGATGCAGACCAATAAAACCTCCCTATAATCCTCATAGCAAATATGTGTCTGTATCTAACAATCTGTTGTGCACTCACTGTGGGCATAATGGTCATCTAAAAGAAAATTGTGAGAATTTAATAAGAGCAAAAGAAAAGCATGTGAAATTTGTCAGATCTGAAAACAATGATAAAAAGGAACACAGGGGACCTGGTCCCCGTTATCGTTTTAGTAAGAACACTTTGCCCTCCTGGACAGAAAGGTTTCTTATCAAGCATTTTGATAGTTATTGGGAACTCCGTTTGAAGTGGGTTCTTAAATCTAACAAGTGATTCTTATGAAGAAGAGAGGAAGAAGTCAGTGCTGGTATATGAACAGTGGATGCTCAAGGCACATAACTGGAGATATTTCAAACTTCCTCTCTTTGAAAGTACACCAAGGTGGTGGTGTGTCATTTGGTGGTGGAAAGAAGGGCCCTATCCTTGGTATTGGCAGGATAGGGAGATCTGCTGATAATTCAATAAACAATGTACACTATGTGAAGGGTTTAAAATACAATCTTTTGAGCATTTCACAAATCTGTAATAAAGGAAATGAAGTCAAGTTCATGGCTAATAAATGTTTGGTTACAAATCGCATTACCAAAAGGGTTGTCATGCCTGCCACTAGAGTTAAAAATATGTATGTTGTAGATCTGGATTCCATTGAGGGAGATGATCTGTTCTGCTTAAGTGCTCAAATTGATGATGTAGATCTGTGGCATCGGAGACTGGGTCATGTGAGTATCTCGTTGCTGAACAAACTTGTTATAGGACTTGGTCCGCGGATTGCCAACACTAAAGTTTTCGAATGACAAAGTCTGTGATGCCTGTGCTAAAGGGAAACAAACTAAGTCATCATTCAAAGCCAAAAAGGGAGTCAGTACAACGAGACCTCTAAAGCTGCTTCACATGGACTTATGTAAACCTATCAGAATCCAAAGCAGAGGAGGTAAGAACTATATTATTGTCATTGTTGTGATTTTTCCAGGTTCACTTAGAACATGTTTCTGCGAACGAAAGATGAGATTGTTGGACAACTGATCACATTTGCCAAAGCCATCCAATTGAAGATGGATTGTAAGATAGGCAGTATCAGATCTGATCATACGGAGTTTGAATACTCTCTACTTGAAGGGTTTTGTGCAGAAAATGGAATCAATCACAACTTCTCAGCACTAAGAACTCCTCGGCAAAATGGAGTGGTTGAAAGAAAGAATAGAACTCTGGTGGAGATTGCTAGAACTATGCTGATCGATTCAGGACTTACAATGAATTTTTGGGCTGAAGTAGTTAATACAACATGCTATGTGACAAACATGTGTCTTATCAGATCTATCATCAAGAAAACACCTTATGAGCTATTAAATAACAAAAAAACCTTCAATTGCACATCTTAGACCATTTGGGTGCAAATGCTTTGTGTTGAATAATGGAAATGATGATCTTGACAAGTTTGATGCCAGAAGTGATGAAGGTGTATTTGTTGGGTACTCATCTACAAGCAAGGCGTATAGAGTGTTTAACAAACGAACTTGTTGTATTGAAGAAAGCATGCACATTAAGTTTGATAAATTGGGTACAAGAAATGAGAACAATGAGGACTATGAGTTTGAGGATCTGATGAACAAGCAGCAGAATGATCAGGGTACAAAAGAGAAGGATACAGAACACTCAGGAGGACATGTCCCTTAGGTTCATCACAGGAAACAGTGTCTCAAAATCTTGAAGAAGGTGAAGGTGATTCTGATGCTGACAGAGAAGAAGAGATTACAAGAAAGTCCAAATGGAAGTATCAATCTTCACATCTACTGGACAATCTCATCTCTCCACTTGACTCAGAAATTCAAACTAGATCTAAATCAAGGAATCTAGTTGCTCATTTAGCATTCATATCATCCATTGAACCAAAGAACATCAAAGAAGCATTGTAGGATGTAGATTGGGTAACTTCAATGCAGTAGGAACTTCATCAGTTTGAGAGAAGCAATGTGTGGCACCTGGTCCCCAGACTAATTGACAGAACTATTATTGGGACTAGATGGGTCTTCAGAAACAAACTTAATGAGCATGGCACCATTATTAGAAATAAATCAAGGCTTGTGGTGCAAGGCTACAACCAAGAAGAAGGGATTGATTATGATGAGACATTTGCTTCTGTAGCTAGAATGGAAGCCATCAGAATCTTACTAGCGTTTGCCGCCTACATGGAGTTCAAGCTGTTTCAGATGGATGTTAAGAGTGCTTTCTTGAATGGAAATCTGAAGGAGGAAGTATATGTCAAACAGCCCCCAGGCTTTGAAGAAGTAGACCTACCCAATTATGTGTTGAAACTGGACAAAACTTTGTATGGGTTAAAGCAAGCTCCTAGAGCTTGGTATGAACGCCTATCAAAATTCCTGCTAGCCAATAGGTTCAAGAAAGTTAAAATTGATAACATTTTGTTCTTGAAATCTAGAGGTAACGAATTGCTGATTGTGCAGGTGTACGTAGATGCTATCATATTTGGAGCTACTTCAGACTCACTGTGCAAAGAGTTTGTTGTGTTGAGGAGTAGTGGGTTCGAAATGTGCATGATGGGTGAACTCACTTTCTTCCTAGGCTTGCAGATTAAACAAACCTCTCAAGGCATTTCAATATGCCAAGAGAAGTATATCAAACAGATCCTCAAGAAATTTAATCTTCTTGAGGTAAAGGTGCTGGATACTTCTATGAGCACAAGTGTGAAAATTGATAGAGATGAAAATGGCGTGGAGGTCAATCAGACCATGTATAGGGGAATTATTGGTTCACTCATGTCCCTCACTGCAAGCAGGCCAGACATAGTGTTCAGTGTAGGGATGTGTGCAAGATTTCAAGCAGCACCAAAGAAGTCTCACCTGAAGGCAGCCAAATGTATCCTGAGATACTTGAAGGAAACTCAGGACCTGGTCCTCTTCTACCTTACTGGTGACTCTTTTGATCTTGTAGGTTATGCTGATGCTGATTATGCAGATTTTCTAGTTGATCGAAAAAGCACATCAGGCATGGCACACTTCTTGGGATCAACTTTGATTTCATGGGGAACAAAGAAGCAGAATTCTGTGGCATTGTCTACTGCAGAGGCAGAGTACGTGGTTGTTGCATCATGTTGTGCACAACTATTGTGGATCAAGAAGTAGTTGGAAGACTTCGGTGTACTCTCAGACGCCATTCCTCTCATTTGTGATAACACCAGTGCCATGAATATGGCCAAGAATCCGGTCCAGCATAAGAGGATAAAGCATATAGATGTGAGGCATCATTTTCTGAGGGACAATGTTGAAAACCAGAATGTGGTGATGAAGTTCTGTAAGACTGAAAATTAGCTGGCTGATATCTTTACAAAGACTCTAAGTAAAGAATCTTTCATCAAAAACAGGATGAGGCTGGGGATGCGCAAAATCACATGATTCCTTAACAAGATTGTACAAATTTCCTTCTTGCTGACTATGCTAAGAAGGCCATGTATCTGTACTTGTTTTAATGTTGGTCAGAAAAGAATTCGTCTTAAGTACCTAAATACATGTATACACTCATGGTATGTCTAGCTGAAGGGATGATTTAATCACACAGACAGAGTTACAAACTAAAAGAAGGACCTGATCCTCACGAGGTTAGTATCACCTATGCTACACTGTCTAAATGTCAACATCATTGCCACGTGTCACTCACCCATACATCGCGTCAGTTTCATATGTCTTTTCATTTTAAATCCAACCATCACCACTGTTGGGGACCCGATACCCTTTTAGCTTTTCGTTATAAAATCCCCAACTGAGTAAATCAAATTCATCGTTCTTCAACAAATTTCCTTGAAGATTCACTTGCCCTCTCTGAAAATCTGTCTTTTATTTCTTTCAACAATGTCTAACCCAGATTCCTCTTCAATGACTCCACTCTCCCAAGAAGTTGAAAACCTTAGTTCATTCAACTTCTCCATTCCTACTCCTGAGGAATCTCCCTCAACTCCGATCTGCGCGGCTGGTGAAATGGATGAGTCTTTCACTCCTCAGACGGAACTCGTAGCCTCTCATATTCCCTCTTCTGACAAGGTCTTGGTTTGTACCCCCACTCTAGTGTTGTCTGGTAACAAATCTCAGAAATCAGAGGCTCAATCTGTGACTAAATCTGGTGCTGAACTTTTCTCTGAAGAAATAGAAGTTGGACAAATAGCTGTGTCGTCTACCATATCTGAAAGGCTGTTTGAAGGAGATCTGCCAGAGGGAAATGGTCCTAACTCATGTATACTAACAGCAGAGGCAGAACTAGTGGTTGTGCAAAGTTCAGCCTCACTAAGAGGAGATACTCAACCCACATTGTTGGACCAAGAACTTCAGTCGCCGGATCAGGTCCCACACAGAAGTCAACCTGTGTTTGACCAAACTCCAATTTCCTTGGGTGTTGAGAATGATGAGGAGGAATAAGAAGAGCCTCAACTAAGATGGAGAAGAAGAGGTGTAAGAGGAATAAACCCTTCACAAATTAGGGGTAAGGAGTTGGAAACTGCCAAAATGTTGTCTAAAGATGTATCTCCTGCTACACGCGCTGATAGAGCAGAGGAGAGAAAAAGAAAGGGAAAGGGAAAACTTATCAAGTCTCACCTAAAAGGTGAAAATAAAAGGTATGGAACGAGAAGTGTCACTCAAAAGGTTCTAGGAAGTGCTATGGAGGCAAATGCTGCTCAAACTGAGAGAATAAGGAAAAGGAGACAAGAGGGATCACTGACTGTAGAATCCTCATCTACTCATGTGCCTATTGATGACAATGAGACCCAATCTGAGGATATTATTAGGGCTGTGGCAAAACAAAAGAGAGAAGCTGAGGAGGAAAGGGTGAAATCCAAAGGAATGCAAAAAAGGGCAAGAAAATCTCCTGCAAAGAAGGTGAAAGTGACAAAACAAAAATTTTCTGTAAAGAAGGAAAAAGTGGAAAAGATTGTGGATGAACAACCCGTAAAAGGACCTGGTCCCAAGGTTCAAAATCAAAGCAAAAAGGAGGAGATGACGAGGGATGAGAGAATAGCAAAACTGGAACACCAAAATGTGTTAAATGGTAGAGTCTTTGACACTGACATTGTAACAAAGTTTGGTATGGCAACCTTGTTTGATGTTGTTACCATTCAAGAATGGAGTCATCTGTTTAAACCGCCTGCTTCGTATCTACATGAACCTGAGGTACGTGAATTCTTCTACAAAATGGAACTTCTAGAAGATAGAGGAATCACAACCACTGTCAGGGACATTGAAATATGCTTGGACAAGGAAACTCTTGGGATCATTCTGGGGTGCCTGTAAAAGGAGTTAGAACCATTGAAGGATGTAAACCATCTGGGGAATTCACCAAGCTTGCCACCAAGCGATGAGAGATTAAGCGTGCAAGACTGTCCAAGAAGCTCCTCAAATGGGAATATCAGTTAGTGTTTGAGTTCATTAACAAAGTGCTCGTCTAGGACTGAAAAACGTATAGTTGCGTCTGCTGCTGACTTATTTCTTATGGAGAAGTTAGTTGAACTTGAAGAAATCAATCTTCTTGCTATCATGTTGGAGCACATGCACAAAGTAATGACCTGGAAACAGGCTAAGCATGGCATTCCATATGGGTACTTGCTGAACCTTGTTTTCAATCATTTTGAGGTACCATTAGGAAAGGGGGTACCAGGTACCACCAAACAGATGTTCACTAAATCCACTCTACTGGAATGTGAGTGCATGGAGGGACTAGTTAGGGGCAGGTCTCAAGTAGCAGCGGTTCTGGAGCAACAGGCTACTCTCAAACGGAAAGTGGATGATCTCACCAGTCTTCTGAATGACAAGGAGGTTGAAATTGCTAAACTCAAGTCTGAACTTCAAAAGGCAATCTCTGGGGGACCTGGTACCATCATGCTGATGAGGGAGTGTTGTAACAATTGAGGGATGAAAATGTACTAATGCTAAAGTCAAATGCCTCACTTAGTGAGGAAATTAAGGCCCTCAATAAGCAGATTATCAAGGCTCATGAATATGCTAATGAGCGGATGCTTCTGTTCATACGCACTCTCTCTCCCCTTCCCTTTCCGTCCTAAACGTGTCTTACTTATAATTCCCTTTATTTTGTTCACTCATGTTATCTAAAATCTTATGGCTTTCTGTTTTGACTAAGTGACAGTGGTCAGTATATGTAATATGATGTTTTCTCTATTTTGTGCCTCGTTCATGTGTGCTTTTATGATCTCTTCCTGCTCTCATCTGCATGTTTTGTGTGGCTTGATGCCCTGAATTCTTAACTGCCTTACATTTTAACTTGGATAAGGGATTAA
The DNA here is from genome assembly GCA_029582605.1 of Solanum gracilifrons. Taxonomy (NCBI): domain Eukaryota; kingdom Viridiplantae; phylum Streptophyta; class Magnoliopsida; order Solanales; family Solanaceae; genus Solanum; species Solanum gracilifrons. Next base: position 3,171 of record JAJOOH010010511.1, on the reverse strand, counting down.
GGGGGAATAACTGATTAAGGGGGAATATAACTGATTAAGGGGCAATACCAGTTCCCATACGCTGTTATTTGAATGAATGTTATTGCACTCATGAGATGAGATAATGCATGTTGTTTGTCATCATCAAAAAAGGGGAAATTGATAGGTGCTTATGCTCCTAGATGTTTTTATGATCTCCTCACAAGTGCAGGGACCTGATCCTCTGCAGAGTATGAATACCCGTCCAGTTGTCAAAGTGTTGTATAGCTGTAAAAGTTGTCCGTGTTAGGAAGTTGGTGAAGCTACAGAGTACTTCACCAATCAAGAGCGACGAGGTTATTTGTATATTGGACAATAATTCTTCTTGTCTAATATATTCAACATACAAACAACAATTCATTTATTCATTCATTCAAAGAGAGATATTTTCATGCTTCAAAATAGCAAGGGACCTGATAGAAGTTCTTCTATTTGCATTATGTACCAGCTGCATTTGTCTGCTTGTAATAGTTCTTATATTGTAGGATTTGTTTCACTTGTGAAAGAAACGTTTCAAACTTGTGAGAATCATTGTAAGAAATAGGTTAAGGGTAACTTAGTTTCTTACTCTAAAGTCTATATTAATCGGTTAGGATTAGTATAGTGGGCAGTGTTGTATCTGCTCTGGCTCAGCTAAGTGATAGGAGGTATTTCTTAGTCTATTTACTTTTGCTTGAGAAGATTAGTGGAAGCAGTTTGAAAAGTCCTGTTGAGAACAGGTCGTGGTTTTACTCCCTTGAGCAAGGAGGTTTCCATGTAAAGTTGTTTGTGCAATCTTTACTTTCAACATTTATTTTACTGTTTGTCATTGTAACTGTGCTGAGGACCCGGTCCCATCTAAATCGGTGGACGCATACATTCCAATACATTCGATTCAACAAACCATACGAATGGCTCACATTGTAGACGAGGCATTCAAGATGGATAACAAGAGTGCTAGATGGTACATTATGGCTGGTGATGACACAATTTTTGTTATAGATAATTTGGTTGAGGTTTTGTCAAAGTATGATCATAGGAAATATTTTTATGTTGGGATGAATTCAGAAACACATACATCAAATGTTGCACATTCATTTAATATGGCTTTTGGTGGTGGTGGTTATGCTTTTAGTTATGCACTTGTGGAGGCTATGGTTGATAATTTGGATATTTGTATTAAAAGGTGACCATATTTTGCAATCATGTGTGGCTGATTTAGGTGTCTCTCTCACTCAAGAAACGGGCTTCCATCATGTATTTTTAACGAGCTTAAGTTATATACATCGTTACTGGATTTATTTTTGAAAAAAGATAAGGTTTAAGTAGAAGTGACAAAACTAGTCCATGAAATTATAATCGGCTCAACGCGCTTAAGTTTGGGTTGATTATTGACCCGTATATATATATATGTTCAGGTCATTTTAGTCCATCAAGTATATGTAACCCAAATTAATCTATGAGAAATTTTGTCAAAATATATTTTAAATTTTTTTGTTTCATTTGATATGTTATATATAATCATAATAAAGAAAATAATTATTTTATAAGGTACTAAAAGATTTTATAAGAACAAAATAACTCAACTAAAATATCATATATATATATAAAAGAGAACATTAAGCCCGCCTATGTGGCGCCACCACAAACCAAAATTCCATGTTAATTTATTTATTTCCAAAACTGGTCTTCCCCTTTCATGAAAAATTATGACTTTTATGAAAAGTTGCGACTTTAATGAAGAGTTGCGACTTTTATGAAAAATTGTGACTTTTATGAGAAGTTGTGACTTTTATGAAAAGTTGCAACTTTAATGAAGAGTTGCGACTTTTATGAAAAGTTGTGCCTTTTATGAAATGTTGTGACCTTTCCGAAGGGTTGCAAGTTTTCCAAAAAGTTATACCCTTTCTGATAAGGTAGAATAAACATTTGTTCACACTACCCTCTGTTGTCTAAATAGAGGGATTTTCTGTTATTTTAAAATAATGAAATCTCCAAACCTCTTCTTCTTCACAAATAAATATTTGTGTACTTTGCTCCTGTTGAGTGGCTCATTGACACCATTGCTTATGTTACAGATCCTGGTATGTATTTTTACAATCATTAAATTATGCTTATGTTATTAAGGATAAATGATAATATATAATAGTTTTCATTTTCCTTTACATTGTTAATGTTTGTTACTACGTAATCTTGTATGTAAGATAACATAGTGTTTTAGCTTTAATGTCTGATAGGTTTTAAGTATTATTTTATAAATTCCGTGACATTAAATCCCCGCGTGAAGCGCGATAATTTTACTAGTTATTAAATATAGGGAAAATGCTCAAATATGTCACTGATCTTTGAGACAAGGTTCCTCTATGCCATATGTTAAAAAATTGATTCATCTATGTCATTTCCATTTGCGAATAATGGCATGGATGAGCCTTTTTTTCAAATGGAAATGACATAAATAGTCAAGTTTTTAACGAATAACATAGATGAGTCTTTTTTCAAAGTTTGATAACATATTTGAGTCTTTTCCCTAAAATTTATCTTGTTTTTTACCATTTTTTTGTTCCTCATCTGGTGTCTAACTCACACTTTAGGCCCAATTTATTCGAATTTATGTCCGAAAATCCCATCAGGGGTAAACCGATTTTTACCAAAAAAATTTCAATTCTAATATTTAAACTCTCGAGACCTTTAATTAAAGATTGTTGTAGTGTTTATAAGGTAAATTCATATATTGCATATTATATCTTTGTTATTGCAGATAGACCTACATGGAGACATATCTGGATTTCTCTCAGCACATCCACAATCTCCTTTAATTTCCCTTCACCATCTTGATTACGTAGACCCAATATTTCCCTTCATGAATCATTCACAATCACTTAACCATTTAATGAAAGTTGTAAAAAATGGACAATTTCAATCAAGACTCTTACAACAAAGTATTTGTTACCACAAGCCCAAAAATTGGACATTTTCAATATCATGGGGTTACTCCATTCAAATTTATGAGTCCATTTTTCCACCAAGTTTTATACAAATACCTTTACAAACTTTTATTCAATGGAGCAAATTGTATAAACCTTTCTTTGTTTTTAACACTATAGGTTGCCTAATAATAATCCTTGTGAAGCTCCACATATCCTTTTCTTTGAGTCCATCAAGAATATGAGTAGT